>JAJOOR010008335.1:0-23425 GCA_036250505.1 Solanum acaule | reverse complement strand
AAGGCTCATTCATGCCATTATTTTTTAACGGTGGTTTTGCAAAACCATTTTTGCCACGTGGCCAATTTTAATTCGGCCACGTCATTTTTTTTTATAATAAAAAATCAAAATTTTGAACAAACATTTTTTTCAAAATCATTTTTGCCACGTGGCCAATTATAATTCGGCCACGTCATTATTTTTTTTATAATAAAAAATCAAAATTATAAAAAAAAAATGACGAGGCCGAATTAAAATTGGCCACGTGGCAAAAATGGTTTTGCAAAACCACCGTTAAAAAATAATGGCATGAATGAGCCTTTTCTTAAACGGTAATGGCATATATGAGCCAAACTTTTAACGGATGGCATAAATGAGCCTTTTCTGAAAGTTCGATGGCATATTTGAGCCTTTTCCCTCTAATATAAGATAGCAAATTAATTACCTTTTTTTATTAAATTATTCAATTAATTTTCATCCTTGTGGATCTAACGGCTGTTATTGCATTACTGGATCATACTTTGTGGGTCCCACCTTTAGATCTGTCTATTTCCGTGGCGGTTGGAATTCCATCTTCAAGGGCCCCACAAATTGACACCTAATTTCCTAAATATTATTATATGAGCAATTATTTTATTTTTTAAAAAAAATATTATTATTATATAATGGTATGGAACTTTTATTTCTTTTCAAAATTTTCTCTTTTGGTAGTATATAGGAGGGTCCTATGTTTTATGTTTGGTTGTTGCAATTAAATTATTATGTTTAGATGCAGATTTAGAATTTAAATTATATGAATTTTTATATTAATTTTAAATTAATGTATAATAATAATTAATATTTATATATTTCTAATAATTTTTGTTAATATACATATTTAGATTTATGATATTAATGAGTTTGAGAGAATTCACGGTTTTCTTCTAATTCTACCTTGTTATTTTTTTGTTTTAATTTTATTCTCTTTTTTAAATTATTTTAAAATATACATTGACTTTCGAAGAAAAAGATTTAAGTCTTTTTTAATTTATAGGTATGTTAATTTGATAGATAAATAAGAGCATTTTTCTATTCAAATATGTGGTAAAATTAGCTTTTATTGGCCACATTTCAGTCATAGTTTTGAAAAAAAAAAAAATAGTCATTATGATGGAGCAATTTCAATACAAATATATATATGAATTAACATAATTTGTTTATTAAAGGTATGGTACTAAGATGGAGAATATTTTTTAATTTTTTCATATTAGATCGATTTTTATGTTTTAAAAATTTGATATATTTTTTCACAAACTTAAGAAAAATGACTTTTCTACATAAAGTAAGGAAAACATTTTAAAACCTGTTCTCAGCTCTTGAACCTGATTTGAAACCCAATTCTTGACCTTGATCATGAACCCGACTCGAAACTCGACTCTTAGCGCTGATCCCGATCAGAGAACCGACTCCCAACCTCGATGATCCGACTCTAATTATAACATTTTCAGGTCGATGTCATTGTATTTCTCAAATTGTACCTAGATGTTTTTGAGACAAAATTCATAGACCGACCCCATTATCTCCACCCTGTAAGAACTACGAGATCACACAAAAGACGCCTTTGGCATCCAGGAGTCATGGATCGACCATAGAACCCTGTTCATATTTCCTTCTTACTAATCAAACACTAGAAAATCACTTATTATTTTAAAAATTCCTTCATATCGAACATAGTTTAAAAATTAAAAAAATAAAAAAATTAAAAATCCAAAAAGAACATAGGGTTCTCACATGGTGGCATGTGAGGGTGACCCACATTGTTAAAAATGACATGTACCCCGTTATTTCCGGACTATGGGTTTGTTGCCCCGACATTTTTATACTTACTACGATGCACTCTTTTATTAATACTACAAAAATATAAATATAAATACAAAATTTAACCCATCTTTATTTTTTATTATTTTATTATATTACTCTTAATTAATTTGCTTTCATAATTATTTTATTATTTGTTGCTTCTTTAGGTGTGGTGTATTTTTCGGTGGAGAACGTAGCAATTCGATTACGTATGTACATTCAAATTCAATATTGCTAAGAAATTCAAAGATTGAAACACAAAGCTTCTATATATCTGAATTCATCAAATTTAAATTTTATGTATGCTTCATGATGTAACAATTCGATTACATATATTTGGTTTTAATATTTTGACCTAGAGTATAAATTTATAAGTGAAAACTTTATAAAAAATCTTAACATGTATTATATATGAATCGTAGTTTTAAATATGTAATTAGTCAGATAATAAATTCAAAGGTTGAAACTTGAAATCGTTAAATTTATATTTTACATCCATGCGATTCATCTCTTATTAGCTACAATAAATCATGTATTTCGATAAGAAATATGTGCGCGAAAATATATTTTTGAAACTTATAATTTCAAAATTGTAATAAGTTCGATACTAAGAATTTTAACAATTAAAACCTATGAAGTTAAATTTGCTTAGCCTCTATTCTAACGGCTCAACGGAGCTAGGGAGGTAGATGTAGATATTACTGTGGAAATGGATGTAAATTCAGAATTTTAATTTAGTGAATACAAGATATATATCTTACCAAGCCTTTTTTTTATAATAATAATACATTCTAATGAAATGCCACGTGTCAACGTATTTTGCAAGTTTAAGCACCAAAAGGTAATGATCGTCTATTACACAATTCACTATTTTGGCTAATATTTATAAATTATAACAATTGCTTGGTCTATTTAATCGAATTGATTGGTAAATACAAAATCTCCTTCATTATTGATAAACTTTTATCCATCTCATTTATGAAACTAATGTAGCATAAATCATAAAGAAAAGAAGGGTATCCTAGAATTTTTCATATATTTTTTTTTACGAAATGTGAGTTATCCACACATAAAATCAAATAAATTCAGATTAAATCATTTTTTTGCCTTGTTTTTGTGTTTTTCTTTTATATCAATTTTAACGAATGACATAGGCTAACGAAAATCAATTTGTTATAGGCAAAAATTAGACATTTTCCCTATAAAAAAATTGAGTCAAATTGATTAAAGGGATTTAATTAAGTACCCTTGCTTAAATTGTTTTGTCCAACATATATAGATCTACCCTTGGGTAATTAATTATTTTGGGAGAAGGGACATGGAATTTTAAAAGTACAAAATAATATTAATGGAAGTTAGTGGGTTCTTGTTTAACTTAGCTGGCAATCACTAAATTAGTGTGTCATCTTTTTCATAATTAAGATAAGATGTATGCTTTGTTGGTTATTTGTTTGGTTTGATTATATTAGAATATCCCACACACCTAACTTACTTTCTCTTTTTGAATCTTTTTCATAATTAAAGATAATACTTTTTTTTCCTTTTACTTTGTGGTGGTTGTGAAGGGGTAGGGGGGACCTTTCTCGTATCGACACTACTAGAAATAAATATTTTTTCTATCGTGAATCAATATAAAATTTGTGTTATAAAACATGAATTTTCCACCCTTTTTTCGTCAAATCAGATTACACGAAAATACATGGTGGGAAGCAAATTGTTACTGAAATAATGGGGAACTTCCTAATTTTTTCATATGAAAATATTATTAATATTTTTTTTTATCACTGATTCAATTAAAATATTTTTGGGAATAGCTACTTAGCATTTTTACTGGGAAATTTGGTAGGAAAATAGTTATTTTGTAGTAGTGTGAAGCATGATTGAATTCAAATCTGATCCACGTTGAAAAATTTCACATTAAAAGGTAAAGTGTTTCTGAATAAAGATAACTTCGTACTTAGGACTTAAACCTAGGCGACCACTCTAATGAAGAATGGAGAAATATGTATTTCAGTCCCTTATTGATATATCACTTCGGGTTCCAATTTTAAACGACTTGAATTTGAGACCTCTATAGTTGAGAACGAAGAAGTTTTAATCCCATATTGGTATATCACTTCAAATTTTAACTTTCAACTACTTGAAAGACAATTATAGAAAGTGAAAATGTATAAGGGCTCATGTGACTTACCAAAGTTAAGTTATTTTTTCAAGTGTTAGTAACGAAATTCAATCAATCATAAATATATTTTGACAATCACAAGATATAATTGAAATATCAAAAGTGAAAATGCTGACAAAAATAATGAAAAATGGAGGAGCATATATATATAAACAAGAAATGGTGAACATGGTTTAGTTCCACTACTCATTTGGCTTGACCTAAGAAAGGCAATTTATTGAATTATTGTTTTTTTTTTTGTGGGACTTTATTATTAGAAATTTTAGCTATTATGTGAGTTGTATTTTGGATGCATATGTTTCATTGGTTTATATAGAGAGAATAGTACTACTAGTTGAAAGTAAGATATGTCATTTTCTAAGTGATTTCTAGTTGGAGAAAACATGTAATGTTTGGTTGCTAAATGAAAATCTTGAGATTTTTTTAGATAAAGTTGAAAGTAAAATATGTCATAATCATATATTCTTTCTTGCATTTGGTTTATTAGAAGTAGAATCCTAAGTGAAACTCAAACTAACTCTTAGAAACATATTATTATGAGCTTATCCATTTATAGGGTTAATTAAAAGTGGAATTCTAGATGAAACTCAAACTAATCATTTAATGTGATCGTTCGTTCAACTAGTTTACAAAATATGTAAGTTCTCCGCTTTGAATATCTTCTCTTTTGAGGCAAGTTGGGGTCTATCAAAAACACCACATCTCTGCCTAGTAAAGGTAAGGACAAGATCTACATACATTCTACTCTCCTCAAATTCTACTTGTGGGACTATACTAGGTATATTATGATTGTACGAAATCATGTATACTTTATACTAAATATACATACATATATATATGATAGACATTGTCAATATGTAGATTGTGTATGTTGCAACCATGTTAGTAAACTAGTTGGTTGAACTGTATCAGTAAGTTCCCTTTTTATCGTACTATTTATAATTCCAAATATTAAATTATATGCACATAAAAGATAGTACAAAATGATTTAATTCCTTTCTCAAATCAACATACTTTTTTATGGCAAATTTCAACTACAAATTAAAGATTATTGGATTTGTCCCTAGTAAAATATTATTTTTGTGACACGTATTTAAATTTCGTAAAAAAAAGAAAAAGATATACAATAACAAAATAAGGTATTTGTAATCTTCGAAAATAATTATACTAAAAATAAAATATAAAATAATTAATTACTACTAACAACAAGTATTTTGACAGAGTAATAGAAAGAACAACAAACGTATAGTTACGTTGTTGCATGATTGAACTTCTAAAAAACATAAAATAAAATAATCTGACATCCTTCATTATTTTTCTTTAATTATTTCGAATTTCGAACAAATGTGTACTAAGATAAAAATAAAATAAAAAATGTTGTTGGCAAAAGAGGGACTCCATTAAACAATGTAAAGTACTGTTCTTGTTTGAGGTGAAACTTTAACTAATCCACATGCATGATTAATTAAGAATTATAAATTTTTCATAGTGATTTTAAGTGAATATTTAATAATACTCGGTTTATATTTAAACATTTATTAATTATTTCAATACTTCCTCCGTCCATATTATATAAGTAATATTTTATTAACTTTTATATTTAGTTCAAAATTACACAATAACAAGAAGATACTAAATTTCTTATTTACCCTTATGTAGATATATAAATGAGTTCTTAGTTCTTACATAACGAAGGAACCATATTAAATAGGTACTATTAAATTATAAGGACAATTTAGTGAAAACACTTATTTTAAACTGAGTGAATTTCTGAATAAATGTGCTAAAAACACCATATAATATAGACCGGAACAAAAATAAATCGATTGTTATCATTTTGAAAATATAGATTTAGAAGTCTTTCGTTCGGAAGATACAACTCTTTATCAATATGAACATACAAAAATTCAGTGATTTGATATGTATTAGAGACGGAAAGAATTAGATCGAGATACTCCACCATCTACACAATTGGTATACCAAGAATAAGGTTTAAACTGATGAGAAAATTACTGAATTCTCCTGAACTCGAACGTAACACACGACGCGCAAAAATGATTAAGTTGGAGTACGTGTGGGTGATGGGAGACAAATGCATGGAAATGCACCTTGTACAACTTTGTCAGACTAATGTATAAATTCTATATATATATATATGTATATGTATATATGTATATATATATTCTACACCATCTTTTTACTACAAATCATATGACATACCTTTGTCCGACAATTTGTGTATTTGATTTTACCTATGCTTTTGTCTAATTTCCCCTTCATTCACCTACTCTTTTTTATTGATTATTTTTCCACCTTTGAGATGTTAGCCATACACAATTAAGGAATTTTGAAACAAGAAATGTAGATTATTTTTTTTATAATTATATTCCTTTTCTTCATGTATGTACAATGTATCATTTTCTTGTGATTTTAGGTAAGATCGATTTAGAATTATGAGATTCTTTTTTATCGAATAGAAAAGGTTGTAGTACAAAATGTACTTCTAGGTAATTGTCCCGTAAATCTTATAGCTATCTCTATGAAGAGTAAATACAAGTAGAAAGAGAATAGTAATATAGATTGTGGTGGGATGCTTGAGATCACTCCATCCTTGATCAGAAGTTTTGGGTTTGAGCTATTGTGAATGGAAGAAAATCTTGTTGGGAGTGTCGCCCCAAAAAATAAGTTATGCAATACAAATTTGGAATTTAGTCAGATGTCAATTTAAATACTAAACACTAGATGGAAAAGAGAGAATAGAAAGAGCCTAACGTGCTTTAATGTATCATTGCTTTAAAGAAAAATATATCATCCACACCATATCATTCAATAGTGTAGGCATACGCAGGATTTTCAGTAAACAGTATTTATATTTATAGAAGAAAGTATAAAACCTTAATTATCAAGAAAGTAGAAAATAATTAGAGCTACTATTAGTATCATCATTTTATAAATATTGGTTATTATTGATATTATTTGATGTTATTCGTCTCTTTAAGAGATTTGGGTCAGCCCAATAACTGGGAAAACAAGCCAGCTTTTAGCGGCCCACAATTGAATATATTAAGCTTGGGCATTCATGAGCTATCTATTTGGCTGGGCCGAAGTCTTAATAAAATTTACATAAATAGCTAAGAGTTGAAACATAATAAGCCTCATTAGCTGGAGTTTGCTTATTTACGTAGTGTATCTATAGTTTCAATAGTTATGGTATATCTTGCTTGAAATTTATTTTTATACGAATTTGAGTCTTAACTTAAATAATGAGGCGGAAATTTAGATTATTAAAATGGAAAACAATCCCACAAATTATGGTTATTGTATTTGATTAGAATTCTTACCAAATATGACTTCTGCAAAACAAAGAAAGATAAATTTAACTTCCTAATAAACATGTCAAAAAAGGACTTTATATATATAAATAGTAAATGTATTTTGACACCCAATTTTGACCATGCACAAGGTATATTAATCATCGAGTTTCTTCAATCTTGAACGATTTGAAATAATTTATTTTATAAAATTCACAAAGTGATTTTAAATAGTTTTGTCATTTTTTTTAAATAATATATATGTTTTATATAATTAGTGTATTTTATAAATATTTGAAAATCATGTCAAAAGATTTTACATTTTAGTTAAATATATCGTTAATTTAATTTAGTTTATATTCTGAGTTAATTAGTTTTATAATTAAATTAATTATTTTTATTCGGTTAAAGCTCCTTAATTAGTCTTGTTCAAATTTTAGCCCAATTTAATTTGAGGTTAATTTTCCTTCTTCCCAATCCAGCCCAACACCAAAATAACCCAATCCTCACCATTCACCAACAATACATTCATTCATTCAATACAGCAAACGCATACCATACCCTTAAGCGTGTGTGAAACAAGGAGAGGAAAAACAGTGTTCTCGCTAAGATAAACTCACCACTGTTTATTGGAGCTCCGATTAGTGGTTGCGAAGTCACCTTACTCGTCGTCTCAGAACGCTGCCCGGAAAAAAGGTTATTTACTCGATTTATTTTGTTTTAACATAGAATTATGTGTACAAGTAGTAGTCAGTAGTGTAGTGGAGTTCTGTTAGCTTCTCTTTATGCATATTGCAATGAAGTTTAAATATTCACATTTGGTTTGTTAAGCTTCAACATTTGCCCTGTATGTTTTATACCTTAATGCAGTGGCGTAGCCACATGGTGGTGGTCAGGGTGTTCAATTTGTTGGAAAAAAATACCGTACGTACAAGTAAAATGATACATTAAATAACATATTTTGGACACCCTTAACACAACAAGTTATTGCCGCCCAGTGGTTTCACCTCCTTGGAATGAGCTATTTCTGGACACTCTTTGTGAAATTCCTGGCTTCGCCACTGCCTTAATGTCGTTTTCTGATGCTTGTATTACAGAAGGAATATACTGTTTTTCTGAATATATAAAAATACACAAAAAATATCGTCTATAAGGTAATATTAGTGAGATACGACTAATTACATTTTCATCAAATTGAAATAAATATATACATTATTGCATTTAACTAATAAATTTTTTCATTGACTATCTTCATAGGTTCGAGTAAATAAGAGATATAAATAACGATTCACATTGAACATTCACAAAAGAATCTGCAATGCAATATTATTTTGTGCTAACCTTAGTATTCAAATATTCGCCTAAATAAGCAATACTATTTACTATAAATATATTTTCTGAATTGGTAATCACGTGTCAAAAAACTAGTATATATATATGAATGTCTTGGCAGTAGTGGTAATAATATGGTTACTTCATCTTATGAATTATAAAGTTATATATGCTTTCAAGAAGGCATTTTGTTTAACTTAAATTTCAAATTACCATGTGACTTCATCTTCTTTCAAGCTACTTTAACATCTAGTACAGGCATTGGATTGATATATATTGTTATTTGGAGTCAAAACTTATGGTGCTTTGCTCTTGCTGAACCATGTCCGGAAACCTTAAATAAATTTACTTGTCTTGGATGGCTCATTTGTGAAAAATATATCCGTTTTAACTAAGATGGGTTATCTCATGTTTATCCAATCTAGACATTCTGATCTGTTACTTTGGTCGATTAGAACATTTATCTTAGCATGTCACTACTCCCTTTGTTCACTAACAGTGGCCCAATTCATGTCCTAATCCTTAATCTTATTTGTCACGCAGAGTTGTTATATTAGTTTCACAAATACGACGTCGTTTTGCTCTGATTGTTGCTTCCTGCTGATCGTCGGCCGCCGTCGCCCTCCACCTGTTCGTCGGTCTTCTTCAGTCGTATCTCTGTTCATAGCTTCCTCGGTTAGTTCTCAGTTCACTTCTTTTTCTATTTTTTTTCAGAATTTTATATATTGTTACACAAAAGTGAATTGATTTGCCATATGAGCAGTTAGTTACGGGATGTTTAATTAGTTAGGAGAAGACATCATATGCTTGCAAGGTTCTCGATGAAATGCCTAAAAGAGATTTAGATGTAGATTGTCTGTATAGTGGCACCATTGAGAGAAACAATAAAACTGAAGCTTTTTTGAAGATTTGTTTTGTAATGCGTTCTTTATAGATAATGAGAGTGATTTTGAAAATATGCATCACAGGTGGCTTTTCCTTTGATGATGAGAGTGATATGGATATAAAATCTTTAGATAGTGATTGGAAGGAAGTGCGGAAGCTCATTTTGATTTAATTGTTTTCAAGATCATCACTTGTTGTGATTTGTGGTTCGACTTTGAGAGTGATACGAAAACTTGGGGTAAAATTTGGCCATAGGAAGAGATTGAGAAATCATTCTTTCTAGTAACAGTAGAAAGACCAGACCTAATTATAGAGGAAGAAGCACAAATGTGGGTTGAGAACAAGAAAGTAATACAATTGAGGATGAGAATAGGTGATCATGATGTGTACTTTGTGAATTGTTGCACAATTAGAAGCCATCAATTATCGAGGTTCTAGTCGATATTCCACCACTGAGGATCTCAAGGAGAATGGAGGCAATCAGTTGTTTATGTTATTCCACTCTCCTGGCCCTTTATTCATAAACACAAGTCCGACAGTTGAAGGGACTGCATCTTCTGGGCAGAATGGACGACCATTTGCAGCCATCAATAGCACTACACACACATGAATATTGTGAAAATGGATTTAACCTTGGTGGAGCAGGTAAGAAAATGCCCGAGAGGATTATGGCTAAGGATCTTCTAAACAACATTGTGGAATCAAATGCTGATGGTTTGTCAAAGCAGAGCTCAATTTCGAAGCAAAAATCAGCAGATCATGCTACTTGGGATTTTTTCTTTAATGCATTGACGACAATGTTTCCTCATTTAGATCCTTGAGGTCAAGGATCTCTTTGCATATATTTCCTATTTGGTATTCTTTTTTGTTAAATTAGGTCTTGGGCCTAACACACACCCCAAAAGCTAGCTCAAAGGGAGGAGGATTGCCCAAGCCTTATAAGGAGTCCACCCATCTCATTAACCACTGATGTGGGACTTTTGTCATTCTTTAACACCCCACCTCACGCCCAGTGCTTAGCATCTAGTGCGTGGGCAATTTTTGATTTTGGGGGTCCCAACATCGGGTGAGACGGGCCCTGCTCTGATACCATGTTAAATTAGGTCTTAGGCCTAACTCACACCCCAAGAGCTAGCTTTTGGGGTGTGAGTTAGGCCCAAGACCTAATTTAACAACTATTATGTCAGAAGCATCTGATATTATTCTTAGACGATAATCATCTCAATGACTTACAAATATTGAGCTCATGTTACAAACACAGAGTTAGACTGTTGTAATTAATGACAAGTGTGACACCCAACAACCCCCCCACACACAAAAAATAAAATAAAATAAGAAAGTGTGAGCTTATGCTAATATTGCCATCTCTTTGAAGATAAATTGCTGATGGTTTCCTTTGTTCAGGTCAGACGAGGAAGTTGTTGACCCAAAGGCGACAATGGAAGTATCTTGCAAGCCTAAGTGTGTAAGGCAACTAAAGGATTATCAGGTGATTCCCACCATAATAAAACAGCCTTTCAGTTATATCAAAGGGATTTTCTCGTTCTTATATAATTAATATTGGGTGAGCTGTAACCTGGACTTGATTGTTTACGGTGGTGGAAGGCTAATTTTTATTATTGTTAACATTATCATGTACGGTCTCCACAAGAACTCAGAGTGACGCAAAAATGTCTTGGGCGATGTCATGTTAGACCTGAAAATTGTAAATTTGGAAAACATCAAATAGTATGGCCGACATATGACCTAACGATCTAACATAGTATGTAACTTTCAGCTACTCTAATTACCAAATCAACTAATATAGTAAGTCAGGAGAATTTTCTTGTTATGTCTAATGGGATGAACCAACAAGTGACCAAGTGACTAAGGGACTTAATCTGTAACTGCTTGGTCTTTCTAAGTAGCCAAAAAGGCATGTTTATGGGCCTCAAGTACACCCCCCGACCTCCTCTCATATTGGCTCTCCAGATTCAACTGGTCAGCAGAATGCTAGTATTTGTATGCTCTTTTTTGTTTCCTCTGCTCATTTTTCTGTTTCATAGCTGTCTATCGGGTCCATTGTTCTTTGTATTGCCAACAATTTGCTGTAACATTTTTTTATGAAGAACACTGTGCTGTAAGATTTTCATTATCAAAGACTCCGAGTTCTAATTTCGATCCCGTTAAACCTTTTCCGAGTTAGTTTTTGGCTTTCAACTTCTTGTTGTTCATCTACTCCCTCTGCCTATATCTTTGTAATCAACTTAATTGTTTGTGTAAAGGATGTGCTTCGGACATGGGGAATCTGGGTTTCTTGTGTGTTATGCTTGAAGGATGATATCTAATTGATTTGTGACAACTGCCACCTTAGATAACTGTACAGTAGCATTCGTTTGATCTTCAGAACAATTGCATTTAACTGTTCTGTGCACTTCCTGAACATTTATGTCTCGTTCATTTGTTATGAATTTTTGCAAATGTATTCAAAATTTGTAGTGGTTTTCTCACTTTGTGGCTCTTATTTGGGAATTTTGCATCCTACAGGCATGTACTAGAAGGATAGAAGGTGATGAATCAGGGAGCAAGCATTGCACTGGACAGTATTTTGATTATTGGCAATGCATTGACAAATGTGTAAGCTCTATTTCTCTACTCTCCCTTGTTGCTCTGTTAAGCATTTTCTTCATTTTTTTGGGTGGGGGTGTAACCTTTGTCTGTTTCTTGTTTTCTGA
This sequence comes from Solanum acaule, assembly GCA_036250505.1. Lineage (NCBI taxonomy): Eukaryota > Viridiplantae > Streptophyta > Magnoliopsida > Solanales > Solanaceae > Solanum > Solanum acaule. The sequence continues at coordinate 11,183 of JAJOOR010008335.1, read as the reverse complement.
TCTTTTTGTGGAATTGTTACAGGTTGCCCCAAAGCTATTTGTAAAACTCAAGTAGCAAGGATATAAGCTGTTGATCCATTGCGATTTTATCTTGCTTTTTCGTTGTTGAAGCCTGTGCTACAGACTTGCAATCCCTTCAATCAACTTAGTTGCCGCATGGAAAATTTTGTACTATGAACATTCTTAAGAAGTGATTAATAAAAGATACTTGTGGGTTAAATTTTGTGGACACTTTTATTTGGTCAAATGATTGAAAATCCCGCGGATGTTATTCCCAGATTTTTGTTCTCTCTTGCGCTGTCATATGCTCCCAGTTCCCTAATTTCTTTGTGGGAGGAAATGTCATAAATCAGTGATTTATTTAAGCCCATTTCTTCATAGTTTGGTTGTTTTGTGGTTTATAGTCCTGAATTAGTTGGCATTAAAATTTGCATGCAACCCTTTAGGTAGATAATATTGCTAAATGAGTTATAGAGTAGACAAAAGTGAAGGTGCAGTCAACTGCTAGTGTTAAGCTGCATGCTGTTCCTCACTGTATTTGTGGGTTTTCTTCTGGGCTGTCTTCTTATTTGGCTGATGGAGAGGTAATAGGTATCCCGTGAAATGGTTGATGGAGTGTTAACCTAACACTACAACATGTTAATCTATGCGTAATAAAAAACATGCGGTAACTTTATCATATTCATATTCCATCTGTTTTAATTTGTTTGTCTTACTATTTTTTTTTATCAGTTTCAAATAGAAACTATATTCCCTTTTTTGTCAAACAAGACAAGTAAATTGAAACGGATGGAGTAATTTTTATGGAATAATTAGGTTTTTGTATTAGTTGTTGACTTGTGATAACAAATCAAAGGTTTCTTACCCTCTTTTAGGTGCTTTATTTTTAATCTGTTGATATCTTATTGATTTTTTAGAGCTTCCTGATTTTGTATGCTTTATTCACTTGTTTGTCATAGCAGGATGGGAGGTATATATGTTCACTGTATAATGAATTTTTTATTGAAAATTACAGAGAAAGAGTGTTTTTAAGAAATGAACATAGTTTTACTGTACATAATAGAAGTGGAAGTACAGATTTTGAATACAGGCCGAAAATAATTACATCTGTTAGTTACAACTTATAAATATACATAAATTATACACTAATAATGTATAATTTATCGTATATTATACTTTTGCAGATTATTAATTTGGATGGTGGCTATACAGTGTGAAAAGGGGATGTGTTTAAGAATGGGTCCAAGACCCCAAGAACATGATAGTTCTAATGGGATCTTCCATGTTTGAACTCTTTCTTCTTTGATTTTGATTTTCTTTGGAAGTTTGCTTTGATTTTGAGAGCTTTTCTAGGGTTGCTCTCTTTGATTTGTGAATCAAAGATTTATCATCTTCAGAGAAATGGTGAGGCTTCATTCTATATTTTGGTGTGTTGAAATATTTACCTAAGATATTGAAGCTTCTTATAAAATTGAGGACAAAATACAAGCAAATTTATAGAAAAAAATTTCATGGAATGAGAAAAGCATTAGAGATGGCATATATGATAGATATGTCCACTTATTAAGCATATATTCCTTTTGTCTGTTGATGTGGATGGTGTATATATCAGCTTTTGCTCGTATCACTAGTCTTTGAACCTCTTTCGTCGGAATTTTTTTATTTTATCAATACTAAAAAATCACTATTTTATCATTGGGATTATAATTTCCCATTGAATTTTTTTTAAGGAGCATTCCCATGGATTGAGCTTAGTGAGAAAAAAAATAGTAGTATTTCCACATAGAAAAAAAAGAAAGTTTTTCAGTATTCCATGCATTTTTCCTAATGAGCAAGTATGGTGAAAAAATTATGTCTTATAGCATAAATTTCTTATTGATTTACGATAGGAAAAATCCCATCTCCTCTGATGAGTGTTTGAGCAAAAATAATATAAGTTCGAAGCAATAAATTTAGATGATTTATTTGTCTAGTTGCTTTAACATATTGGATTCCAGATAACAAAGTTGGAGGAAAAGTACTTTTAGTGGAACAAGAATATTATTTCCAATTGATGCTGTTGTGGATTAGATTCCACCAGATCTGACTACCAGATAAGAGCATAATCTCAAAAGACTGTAATCCACTCTAACATCCCCTTCATATTCGGGCTTGATTGGAATGTGGATCGGAAGTCCAAACGATGAAGTATCTGGCTCTGATATCATGTAAAAATATGCTACTTTGAGCTAATTCAACTCTAAAAACTAACTTATGTAGAAAGATTGTTCAAATCCATATAAACAAACTACCAGTCCATTTCTCAACCAATGTGGGACTTAACCCACTCTAACAGTTTGCCTGTTTATCTCAGAAAAAGAGAAAGAGATGAGGTTGAGTCTAAAAACACCAAATAATTATAAGATTTAAGTTATATACACTGGCAGTGTAAAAAATGTTATCACAGAAATATAGCGCACAATATATAGATCACTGTTTATTGTATTGCAAGACAACATCTTCAGACAGGAAACACAACATACTAATACAGAAATGCTTCTGAAAAAACATGGATATATGTGGTCATTATTTTCATTTTTTTTCATTTTTGCAGCTTCTCCAAGCCCTTCACCCAAGCTGGCCTAGCCAATATATCAGCACACCATGCACTCACACGAGGGCGCGAATCAAACAGTGCCTTAGCTTTTGTATTCATCAAATGGTATATATTTGGTATATGATGCAAATCAACAAGTGTAAAGGAGTTGCCACCTAAATATTTTGACTTTGTCAATCGAGTTTCGTAGATGTCAAGAACCTTAGACAATTGTTCTTCACTTTCTTTCACAATAGCATCATTTGTACTGCCCATGCCAATCATTGGTTTTATGACTAACTCCCATGTTAGTTTTGAAGCAAGTGGTTCAAATTTTTGGCCTTCTACTTCCATCCATATTGACATAATGGCCATTTTCTTTGGATCTTGGAGTATTAGTTGAATGCCATTGCTAGCATAAGTATGAGCAATGTATTGAGTGATTGCCCTTGATTCTGCATTACAAGTGCACAATTTATCATATCAAATTGATAGTTTCAAAAAAATAGGTCACTTATCAGCAGTGTGTACAAGGAACCCTTACATAAATAACTGGATGGATTCACTTGTTTACTTTTCCCAGCTGATATACATAGATTATTAGCATATTATACATAAATTATACATCTACTGGCTATTAGTTTAAACAATTGGGTGACGACTATTTAAGTTAATTCTTCTCTATATATACAAAGAGGATTCAAAAATATAATATTAGGATGTCAAAGTTTAGATTGAACTTATGAACCCCTTTACCACTAGTAAAATCTCCCTTTATGTCAAGGGGATTAAGGTTGGATATAACAATTGTTTTTACCCTATTTGCATAATATAACTATTCGACTAGAGGATTTAGTTGAACCCTTCTGTATTACTAGCTCTGGCCCAACTTGTATTATAATGTAAAAAAAATGGCACACACATAAAAGTATTCTTTAATTTGGACTCAACTGATATTTATACCCTCCAATTTTGGATGTACACAAATAGACAGTTAAACTTGTATAAAGTTGAACAAGTAGACACACATGTCCTACGTGACATAATACACGTAGAACACCATGTAAGACTGCAAATTGTCATGTAGGTAGTGTGTGTCTACATACTCAATTATATACAAGTTTAAGTGTTTATTTGTGCACATCCCAAATTTGAGAGCATATATGTCAGATGAGGACAAGTTAAAGGACATTTTTATGTATTATACTAAAAAATTCTATTATAAGCATTAATAATTAGTAAACTAGTAAGTATAATGAGTTACTATAACATGATAAATTACACTGATAATATAAAAATTATTTACAATATCCGTGTATGTATGACTCAAATCTTTTCAAATTTACCACCTTGGTGCTGACATATACTACAAATTATAAGAATAGCTAAAACACTTTACCAAAGAGCTTTAAGTCCCCATCTTCAAATGCTGGTACTTGAGCAAAAGGCTGCACCAATTGTTGAAAATGTCATTTTAATATCCCATATGAATCCATGATTTCATGCAATATAAAAAAAAAAAACTGGACTGATAATAAGCATAAGTCAACCGATCTGAGTATTTTTGACACGAAATATAAATTTATATGTGTAAAAATCACTATCAAATAGATTTATAGTCTGTTTAGCCAAACTTTTATAAATCATTAATTTTAAAAAGTATTGTATTTGTTAAAAGTGCTTGTCGAAAAAGTATTTTGGACAATGACAATTTGAATTTGCCATTAATTTGACAAATATTTTTGTCAGTGTTAGAGCAACAATTTGTGTTTGACCAAAGTCTAAAAAGTGGTTTTAGAAAGAAAAAAAGTATTTTTTTCAGATCCAGCTACTACTGAAACACTAAAACAACTCAAATTTCTAAATAAACATTTTTAAAAAAAATACTTCTAGCTTCTCAAAAACTTGATCAAACAGACTAATAATTAATTAATTATGCTTACATTGAGTGAAAGGAAAGGGTGCTTCTTGTGTTCTTCATTGGCCATATCAACAAAGACAAACTCAAAATCCAAATCCTTCTCAATAAGGCAAGAAACAACTCTCATGGTTGCAGTTGACAAGGGGATACCATGGACTTTGATTGCCATTATTTCAAGAATAATAAATTAGGATTATGATAGATTGCTCCAAGTTGATGAAATGAAGTTATATGGAGGGGTATATATAGGGTAAAATTTTCTTGATTTCATTCTTTAAAAAATCAATATATCCAAAAAGTCTTGGCTCCTAAGCAAACCCTTTAATGCTTTAAGATTAGAGGCTAAGTAATACCATGATTTTAAGATGGAGAAAGAACAATTTAATAATCTAATTAGGTAATTAATGACCTCACAACTATCCTTATATGTTGACTAAACCTATTTGTTAAGTGTATTTTGAAGTTGAACAAACAGGTTGGATAGTACAGACTGACGACTACTTCAAACTATGGGAGGTGTGTAAACTTCAACACTTACATTATTTTTTTCTAATAAAAAAAGTACAGTTGTCAATTCTATGTTGAGTAAACTAACTGATTAAGAGTCGTTCGGTGTAAGATATTATAATACTAGGATAAAATTTTATGTTTGATTGGAGGTATTAGGCAATTCTGGAATTATTTATCCTACTATTTATATCTTAGTGATGTGATAAGTTATCTCATATACATGGTGGAATAACTTATCACATGATATCTTATCCCAAGATAATTAATCCCAAAATAACTTGTTCCCAACCAAACGAACCCTTAGTATTGTTCAAAACCAAAAACACTTCGAGCAGGGGTTACAAAGTCAGTTTTACCACTAGATAACTACTCCCTTTGTCCACTTTAATTTGTCACGTTGCTCTTTTCGAAGTCAATTTGACTAATTTTCAAAGTTAAATTAGTTGCATTCATTCGATATTTTAAACAAAAAAATTAGATATTCAAAAACTATACAAAAAATACTATATATTCCAATTTTTTGCATATCAATATGACCAAAAAATACACCATAAAATGTTAGTCAAAGTTATTATCGTTTGACTCTAAAAAAGAAAATTATGACAATTAAAAGTGGATGGAGGTAGAAATCTCAAAAGTTGGCTCATGAGGGGAGGACTGTCCAAGTCCATATAAGCAAAACCACTGGTTTCCAATCAATGTAAGACTGTAACCAAGTGTAACACCCTATTTACGTCTAGGCCTGAATGGAACGTGGACTAGAAGTCCAAATGGGGAAGGACCTGACTTGGTAACCATGTAAAGATATGGTAGTTTGGTCTAACTCAACCTGAAAAGTTAGCTCATTGGGTTGTGTGTGAGGGACATGAGAGGGGGGTGGAGGGAATTGCCCAAGTACATATAAACAAATTACCCATCCATTCCTCAACCAATGTGGGACTATAACCAACTCTAACAATTGGTCTGTTTACCGGGAAAGGGGAAGGATATGAGGTTGAGTCTAGAAACACCAATGATTATAAGAATTAAGTTATATCTACTGACAATATAAAGAATGTTATCAAAGAGATTTAGCATATAATCATTTTATAAATGACTTGAATGTACCATATATATATATAAATATATATCAGTACAACTAGTAAATCACATAGATATTGATCACTGTTTATTGTAATGCAAGACAACAACTTCATACAGGAAACACAGCATAGTAAGACAACAACTTCAGACAGAAAACACAACATATTAAGACAACAACTTCAGACAGAAAACACAACATATTAAGACACAAATGCTTCTGGAAAAACATATATATAATTCCCATCAGTAGTGCATAATTGGAATATGGTGCAAACCTGCTCGGGTGAAACTGTCTCCTCCCAAGTATTTTCATTCCCTCAGTGTCACCTAGTATACATCAAAAATAGTTCCAAGTTTGTCTTCATTCTCTGCTAGAGCTGCATTGTCCGTCACCATTTGGAAGCAGCAGGATCGAATTTTGTTTTTTCAAACTCCATCCACAGGCATGATGGCCATTTTATTGACCTTTCTGTGTATGTAGGCAATGTACCGAGTAAGATCCATCATGAGACTACTTAAAGAGCATAGGCAGTCAACTAAAAATCCACCAATCCAATGAGGCTCCAGAACAAATAAAGTGACCTGATTGCATTCATACATTTTGCAGTAGTCTTGAGTGAAATTTGTAGCGAAAAGGGATAAATTAGACTTCTATTATACTCTATTTGGAAAATATAGGGCAAGTGCAAAGTACAACAATAAAGAATTCTCTAGAAACCTTGCTATTACCTTGGTATAAAATGTGATCCAAAGACTAAATCTGAGAGAAATATGCACACAAAATGATGGCCTCGTCTTTCGCGTTCACATGTACCTCCTTCCTGCACCAGAAAAAGTCAGTCTGGGAAAGAATCACTTAGTATTTGTTAAGCAATACAAGAAAGTTTAGTAAAAGGTACAGCTTTTACCAACTTGAAGACACTGGCATATGCACAACAATGGTATAAAGAATAATTTACAAGGACAGAATCAGAACTTTCCTCCGGGCTATGAGGGGATAAAATTAATCTAGCTTTGTCTGCTTCTTTTTTTTTTTTTTTTAAAATTAAGTATAGAGTTACTCCACTTCTACCAAAAAGGTGTTCTAGGCATTTCAATCACAATAGTTTAGGTTGGGTGCCAAGAGCCATCTTACTCAAACGGGTACCGAGAAAAGAGTATTATTCCAAACAAACAAAAACAACAAATATTGAAAAAAGAAAATATTTGAGCTGCTCCTACCAAGGTTGATGTATGCGGATAACATTCCCTATTTCAAGTTCGACGTCTTTACAAATTCTCGAGCTAAAAATGATAGTAAACTTCCTTCTACCAGTACCCTTCCTTTCTCGAGGATTGCTCAGGCACTCAGAACCCTGCAAAGAAAAATAAAATTGACAATCGCATTCACCCAACACCACAGATCTATTCTGTTTGATAAATGAAACCATCAACACCAGCAAGAGTAGGAATAAACAGTTAATAAAAGTTAGACCCCAACTTTCATTCTTAAAAATTCCCATACGACGAAATGACTAGCTAGATGGTACGGAACTTCTTTTTTCCCCTTCTAGACCTATGTGCTTGGGGAATGAGTACTGATTAGTGTTTTTCGAGATCACTTTTTTCCCTCCTGTATATAAACAATGCAGGTAAAACATAAATATATATCAATTTATTCAATCTGCATTAGATAATCCTCCAGTACAAACAACGTACATGGATCATAAGTGACAGTGAATGTCCTTGGTTAGACATTTGGATCATGGGCAATTTCTGACCCTAAATTTGCAAGCTTCTTTGTGAATTAAAAAAATAATAATTAAGTGTCAAAATATCAATGATCTAAATATGTACTCCCTCGTCCCAAAAGGATTTTCACCTCTTCCTATTGGACTTTATAAATTAATCACTTTCCTTGGAAGAAAAGATGTATCTCTTTTTTTCCTTCTTTTACTGAGAATGATATTTTATAATATGTCCATATGATTGTGAAATTTTTAATAGACCTACTTTCCCGTCAGTGTTCAAAAGAAAAATAGGTTAACGTCTTAGAAGATTCAACCTGCAAAACGATACAATTTTTTCCATGCGTCACCGTATTGATAATGCCAAGTATAAATATGAATATTTGGACCAAGAGAGTTATGATCTTTAAAAATTACTGGTTTACATGCTGAAGTGATTAAGGCTGGCGTCATGACCAAAGTGAAAATATCCAGCTAGAGCACTAAGAAAATGCTGGAAAGCAAATTTACAGTTTCCATACACAAAAACTTGCTCTTCTTACTAGATTACCAAAGTCGAAAACTACTTATACTCAACAACAACATACCTAGTGTAATCCCACAAGTGGGGTCGAGGGAGGGCAAGCAGAACTTACCCCTACCTTTGTGGGGTAGAGAGGTTGTTTCCGATAGACACAAAACTACTTACACTACAACAACAACAACATACCCAGTGTAATTCCACAAGTAGAGCACACGGAAGGTAGAGTATACGTAGACCTTGACTCTACTTCGTATAGATAGAGAGGTTGTTTCAGATAGACCCTCGGCTTAAAATAAAGCATTTCCAAGCTTCTTGAAAAAGAGAATACAGAAATGAGAGCAGTAACAACAATGATACAAAACTATTTACACTGATTCCAAAAAATCTAACAGACATTCAGCATCCTCTACAAGGTTCTCTTTACACCAGGAAAAAAAACATTACACAGTTCATTTTAAGTCTCTGTGTAAACTTACCATCATGTGTCAACCCTAATGATTGCATAACCAAACCCATATAGCCATTCATACTGAATTTATGATCCTCATTCCATCTGCCAAACCAAGACTAATAAGACTATATTGTACACATTTCAGTATCAGAAAACCCAAATTCACTTCCCAATTAAGATTCTGCTGATTCTGCAGTCAGGATGACTGATAGATACAGCCAGAGGGTCTAACACCCAAATCAACTGCCCAGGGATGAACATTTTGATTCCAGCAGAAGTAAAGAAGAAATGAAGAAGTGGTTTAAGCACAAAGGATGAAAAATATTGATAAAGAACAAAAGAAGAAAGAAATCATAGAACAAATAAATGTCTCCATGGTCCCTCAGTTATCTGAATCTCCTAAGGGTCAAGTCATAGATACTACAAGGAATACATTTCTGAAAAAGTTTACACAGATCATAGTAAACACCATATTATTAAATGACTGCAATTATCGGGAAAAAATGAAATATGCAATTGTTGAACACTGTGATGAATATAATTTCGGGAGTTTCTTACTGATTACACACTTCAAAAAAACCAACTACCACATTGTTTGTTTAATCTGCAGGGCTTGTTGCTTCGGAGGGAAATGGTGTATAGAAAGTTGTGAAACTATGACACTTCACCCAAAAGCTACCACCTATAATGGAAAGTAAAAGTTCTCCACCTGCAGTATCCACAGTCCTAGGCCACCCTACCCGACTTTCTATGCCATGCAACATGCTGAATTTCTAAAAGTTGCCCATTTATATGAGAATGGTAAATGTCCCAGGCACCACGTAAAAATTGGACTATCATCAAAACAAGTACTGGGAATTTCTACTTCAGAAACTAGTGAGAGCAAGAAAAGCACGCTCATGACCTTCGAAAAGTTGAAAGCAACATTGTATCCTCAATAAAGTAGACATACTCATACTTTTAACCTTCTGTTTAGCAAATGTACAATAGTTAGTTCAAGTACCTCTTCATCTCCATGTAAAGCACAAAAACAAACAGTCAGCTTGGCCTCCAAAGAACTTGACAAAATTCTCACATCAATGAAGCTTTCTTCACCTGAATTAACAGCAGAGGAGAAGCTCAGAAACAAGCAAGAGACAGGAGATACACAGTTTGGCCTTTTACCACTTGAAGCAGCATGTGTTTGTGACTTCTCCAAGAAATATGTATCTCTGTCCTTTTCACATTGCATCACGTGCTGCAACCTTCCAGATAACCTGCATGACTTATCAATACAAGTAAGAAAAGATAAACTTTGAAGAATATTTTTCTGTTTCTGTTCCTAGAAAACATGCAGAATATGTTCATAACTGATACGTTCTAGTTCCATAACTCACCCAAATTGCTTAGGCCTTGCAATAGATAGCCTCTCATTTGTGGATACAGCTCCTAACGCTAGATGAAATTGGTCAGCCATGGTCCTCTGAGGTATAGCAGACTTCAGAATCTGGGGAACTTCCTGAAACAAAAAGAAAGGAATTCAGAGAACTACATATGGCAATTGATCGTGATGATTACGCAATAAAAGATTAACTACATATTACATCCTCATCACTAGATGGATCACTATCTAGTTCCTCAGGTTGGTCACCATTGCTCATGTTTCTGTCACCAAGCAGCAATAAGTTTCTCTTCCGTAAGAACCGTGATCCTTGTCTTTTTGTTTGCAGCTGCTGGATAAGCATGATTCTTACATACAAAAACATAATTGAAATAGTAAAAATGGTAATACGGAAGCGCTACTGAGATCTTTAAGAAAAGAGATCTGGAGAAGAAGAAAGCAAACCGTTTTAGGATTGCCTCGTGAGGAGCTTGTATGCTGAAAGTGATCCAGAACCTCAGCCATGGATTGCTCATTTGGATCATGTACAACTGCTACTTCAGATGAGACCAAATTCTCCTCGAACTGTTGTACTTCATTTCCACCATAATTCTCCAATAAGTCATCCAGTGACTCTATATTTTTTCTTTGCATGTCTAATTCTGCATTTAGGGGAAGCACAGATAAGGGCGTGCAGGTTTCACAATTATCATGGACAACCAAAGCATAATCTTTCTTCTGTGGCCGGGATTGGAACAAAAATTTGGGCTTAGATTTGCCTGAGCTTCCTGCAGTTGATATCAAAAGTCATTACAAATTTACAGCTTGAAAACTCAATCACAGATCTCAAGTAAAGAAAAAGAGCCATCAGAGATGTCAGACTTGAGGATTCAATATTGAGATGCATCCATTTCTTTTCTATTTTACTTGGAGTCCACTTGTTCCTGAGAAACACTACTATTACACATGTTATGCTAGTTAGTGTTTTTTTTTTTTTTTTTTTTTTTTTTTGGTGGTGGGGGGGGGGGGGGGG
>JAJOOR010008334.1:0-29007 GCA_036250505.1 Solanum acaule | reverse complement strand
AATTATATTTCTCCAGCTGTGTTGCAAGTAGATTCCATTTTAAATATTTTTCACTTTATGAAACTCTAATAAGAGGTATTCTGTTGCTTTCATTTTCTAAATGGATGAAAAGAGAGGAACTAATGTTCACAGTGAACTTGTTTAAGAGCATGTATGGTATTGATAAACAATTATATTTCTCCAGCTGTGTTGCAAGTAGATTCCATTTTAAATATTTTTCACTTTATGAAACTCTAATAAGAGGTATTCTGTTGCTTTCATTTTCTAAATGGATGAAAAGAGAGGAACTAATGTTCACAGTGAACTTGTTTAAGAGCATGTATGGTATTGATAAACAATTATATTTCTCCAGCTGTGTTGCAAGTAGATTCCATTTTAAATATTTTTCACTTTATGAAACTCTAATAAGAGGTATTCTGTTGCTTTCATTTTCTAAATGGATGAAAAGAGAGGAACTAATGTTCACAGTGAACTTGTTTAAGAGCATGTATGGTATTGATAAACAATTATATTTCTCCAGCTGTGTTGCAAGTAGATTCCATTTTAAATATTTTTCACTTTATGAAACTCTAATAAGAGGTATTCTGTTGCTTTCATTTTCTTGGTTGCAAGATTGGAGAAATCGCAAGGCCAATTATTCTTGATTGGGTGATTGCTCAGCATGCGAGGATACTTGAATGGACAGGACGTGCTGCTGATCTCGAGGTTATCTTTTAAAAGCTTCTATTTGGTTGACATATGTAATTGTGAAATTCCTAATGCTAAAAGCATATGAAGTCATGATAATGGTGTTTGCTTCCTGCCTTTGGTCAGAATAATCAAGTTGCTGGTTAAACTGTACATTGGTTTTTCTTTCTTTATCCTAGGTCCTATTAGCGCTTAAACTGAACATAGGTGTATCTTTCATCTGAACTTATGTTTAGTCATTGTGCTCATATCTTTCTCCTTTAGATATTGCTGCTATCTTCTGGTTGGAAATAGCAGTTACAATTTTGTTGTTTTTGACAATTTGTTTCTTCCTAGAAAATCTGGGATGTTATTTGAACTTTAAAATAGTCTTGTCTTAATCACAGGACTGGGAACCCCTATCACATCAACAAAAACAAGCAGCTTCAGCTGTAGAAGTATTTAGAATCATAGAGGAGGTATGACCCTCAATTAGTGATGTTTTCCTTTTCTTTTGATAAATTTTGACTTTTTAACTTCTAGATATTATGTGGTGAAGCTACTGTTGGGTGTTTGCATATGCTCTTGGTGCTTCTATATTTGAAATATTCCTTGGATGCTTAATAAAAAAATATACTTTTTTCTGTAAACTTGACTTATACTAATGATGTGTGTCATTTCCAGAAATGCTATATATCTGGTTTTTGGCCTATGCCGCTATTTGGTCCTTAGTCCCTAGGTCATATACCGTTCTGTTGGATATATATAATTGCTTGTCAATATACTGAATTATGTGTAGTATCAGCCATCCCTCACTAGCCTTCTCCACACTTTGCCCAACACTTTGGCCCTAGCCGAGCCCAACACATTTCTTTTCCCAGATCACAGGCCTCCTTATCACAATTCTAGACCCACTTTCTTATTCCTGATTCAATAGCATTAGCAACCCTTCTCGGCTTCTCCTGCATCTAGACTCTGTGATAAGAAAACTCCCTCCATAAGGTTAGTCGAAACACTCTCACATCATCAAATCCACTTGCTTTTTTTCTATCATTCCATTTCCTACAATAAATCATTTCCGAATCAGTTAAGAGTCCACGGAAGGTAAAGAAAACTAAGGTAAATAAAAGAGTAGTTGCTATATATTACTCCTTTTACTTGAATTAATCTTAACTTTTGATCCTTGTTTTAGTCCTCTTTATAGTTGATTGATATATGGTCATCCAGAAAGAGAGCTGAGTGGAAGAGAAGCTGGGAGGAGAAATTCTTATTTATATTATCTTTTGACAGGTACAAAAAAATTTCTGACCAGGGGAAAAATTGTTGAGGAGGGCTAGATGTCTCTTAGAAAGAGTTACATTAAACAAGTCCTTTAGTCCCACTGAAGATTGGTGGAGGGAATTTCATGAAAGGCCTATTGCATTTCACCACTTGATGTGTAGTATCTGCAATAATACTAGACAGTAGAAGACTTTTCAGTGAATGTATTTCATGGAGTAGGCACCAAGATGAATAACGCCTGCGCATATAGTAGACTTATATTCTTTCGGCTAGTTGGAATTAAATTCTTTCACTATCAATGTCTGTTTTTATCTTCTAAAACCAATAATGAACTTACATTACAAAACGAAACATCAGATAAATTAAGCCCATTCAAAACGATTTTTGTGTTAGTTAAGTTGTTTTTATATATTTTAATTACTCTAAGCTAAGTATATGGATGCATAAAACTTCATGTATCTCTATCTTCAAGAGATTACTAGGTCTCTGTGTTTGCAGAGCCTGTATATGTTTTTGCCTATGCTTGTACTTGACGTTCTCCTTTTTTTTTTTTGAAGTCATTTTAGGTAGATCTTGTTTCTTGGTTGATATACCGTTTGTTTGTTTATTTATTTTCTCTGGATTTCATCTCCGCATTGATTTGCAGACTGTTGATCAATTTTTTGAGCTGAGGCTTCCAGTGGATATCACGCACTTGCAGGCTTTACTTTCCATAATCTTTCACACGTTGGATGCCTACTTGCAGAAAGTGGTTAACCAGTTAGGTAGCGTGATTCTAGAAATCCAAAGTCTTTGTATATCTTTGTCCTTTTCTGCTTCAAGTTATAACCGTTCTTGTGTACTGTGTGAGGACAACACATGTCTAGATAGAGTCTCTTTTTTTGTGCTTCCAAAATTGTTTTAGAAAGTTGGTACTGTTTCTGTGGATGATCGAAATTTTTTGGGGTCTTCAACAATAATAGCATGTGGCAGATATGTGAATGTTGGTGGTCATCTGATTGGTATACGTGGTTGAATTTATAACTGACCTGAACATAGTTGATTCTCTGGTCTTCACATGTATACAATCCTTTTAAATCCTTTATGGGAAGTCTCTCTTTTGGTTTTGCAGGAACTTGTGTTATGTCCCCAAATATATTGTCATTGCTTTTATCTTCTCTTAGAAATACTGGGTTTGAATTTTCTTCCTGTTACATAAGGATATTGCAATTTAATGATTTCTAGACAGACATGTTTAGAGAAGATTGGTTAGGTAATTTCTACGTTAGATGGATTGAGATTGGCCAGTAAGGAACATCCTTTGTCTTGTTATGCACAGCAAGAGATACTACACTTCTAAGAACCAGAGCTTTCAAGCACTTGCAAAGAAAAAACTTGTTTTGCTAATATATCTTCTGATCAGCACATTAGCATATTATTTTCTACAGTTCTTATCGATATCAATTGCAAATTGTTGAATGGTGCAGTTGACAAGCATAATCTTTATCCTCCTGCTCCTCCCTTGACTCGTTATAAGGATACAGCATTTCCAAGCGCCAAGAAAAAGTTGGTTGAATATGTGGTTCTTGATAATGCGGTGAATAAGAAGTTGGACACCTTGACAACGTCCAAACTTTGTGTCAGAATGAATACCCTTCAAGTGAGTGCAAGCTTCTTTCCATTTGATGGCTTTCTAACTTTCAGTTAGTTTAGTGACGATGATGATTAATGTTGCTATATTCATTTTTATTTTGTCATGCATCAGATGTTCATATTTTGCTTTTAGAGCGTCACACATTGGTTGAGAATGTGTGCTTTTGTCTTATAGTCTTGGGAAACCCTCAGCTCAAGAGCTGGTTTTTGAGGTTGAGTTGGACCCATATATATTTTTGTTACATTGTATTATCTAGATCCATTCCTATCACCCAATGTTGGGACCTTATGTTATGGGAAAGTGAGCGGGTAGCCAGTTTCCACTCTGCTATTTAAGCTATATCTAGTTTTTCTCAAATTAGTTAACTTGTAGCCAGTGTAGGTGAACTTCAGACAAAAGCACTCCTCCTTCTCCTCCCTCTCCTCCCTTGTCTTTTTAATCATCTTCTTCTCCAGTTTGTTGAACAGTCTCTGTATCAAACGATTCAAGAAAAAGAGAAAACAATACTGAACTTTGGACGTAAAACTAGTCTCAATTCAACCAAAAACATGTACAGACAAACATGCAATGTGCCAGGTTAAAGTGACAGAGGATATTAGCTTATAGATCCCATTATGAAGTATTTATCTTTTGTTCATTTTGATAGTACTCCTCTCACGAATCTGAGGGCAGTGCCAAGCCAAATTTCAGATATAAACGTCTGAAGTTTGGGATTAACAAGCTAAACTTCAAACAAAAATGTCTGAAATTTGCTTGCACAAGCAATATGCCAAACTTCAGACAGTTTGTACATGTGAGAAAGGAGTTGTCGTAGATTTTGTTTGTACGTACAAATTAGAAAATGATTCTTTATTTTTCAAATGTGACTTTTAATTTGATTGTTACATAAAGCGAAATTCAGTTTTATCTGTTTGATCGACTTGCTATTCACCTCTTGGACTGTCCCTTCCAGTCCCTTACACCTTAAAAAGGAAAAGACAATCTAAACTTGATTTCTGATGTCTGGGGAAACTTTTATTTTTCTTGATTAAAGAATATCTCTTTTTGTGGAGTTGTTTTCCTTCCCATGTTGTCATTGATTCCCTAGTTTGAGTACTTACCTTTTCTCTTTTAACTTGAAGACCCATTTCTCCAAATTTACTTGAGATATCATGTTCCCTGCTTCTTTTCCTTGCATTAGGTTGGTTCATTGAAACTCTATTTAGTCACAGAAACTACAATTTTTCTGATGACGGTGATACCTTCTTCTTGCAGTATATGCAGAAAAAAATTTCCTCCCTCGAGGATGGTATTAGGGAGTCATGGTCAGCTGTTAGAGTTTTTAAAGATCAGACATGCCGTAAGTTCTGCTTCTTTACTTTTACAAAGTATAGTTTACTATTACTTGAAGATAGTCCTATTCTCTCAGCCATATTCTTTGGAGACGTTGTTGTTAGTTGCTTATTATATTAGTGGAAGATATCTTATATCGAGTCATTTGAAAATTAACCATGAAGATTAACAAGAAAGTTACCCCAACTTTTCAGGGGTTCCATAGAAACGCTGAGGTTAAGAGGTTTATTCTGTCAGATATTTTCTCTGCTCGCAAGGAAATACAAATTTCAGTTTTAAACTTGATAAAGTTATTAACATATTAGATGAGTTAAGGAATTATCTGAAGATTATCTACCTTTGACTAGTTATTTACTGATGTCCATTCTTGATACCTTCACAGTTGATGAGGATTCTCATTGGACTTCAAATGGGATTTTGGAAATGTGTAGTGAGTCAGTTGATGAGCTTTTTGTTGCCACCTTTGACTGCATCCGTGATAGCGCTGCTGATGCTATCAAGAGAACTTGCGAGTTAGTGGGTAAGATAACTATCCTTGTTTTATTTAGTGGTGGTCGAATTACACTTAATATATAGTGTAGAACAGCATATTGGCATCTCTCAGTTAATATGATGATGTAAGTCCTAGTTTGGTTGTTGTTCAAAGAATCCTAATTGGATATTGTTATTTTGTAACAGAAGTTATCCTTTCTTAGCATTTGATTTCTGTTTCGGAGGATGCTGATTATATATTGTTGAGTAAACATTGTTGTATTATTTAACCCCCAAAAATGGTAATATAAAGGTTGTTTTATCACCTGACAGTCAGTGAAAGTGTACTTGCTTGCTTCTATTTTGATCTGGAATCTAGGGAAATCTCTTCCTTCTGGGGACCATCAGAGACATGCTCCATAGGACCTTTCAGTTGAAACATGGGTTGAAGTTGTGGCACAAACTTATCTTGGTTTTATTGACAAATGACTTTGGCCTACAAGTGAGCCCTATGAAGTATTCATGCTGGCCTTCATCAAATTTTACTATGAATCTTTGAAAATTAGGAAAAGATTGCCCGGGCCTAACAACGGTGTCTAATATTTAGGAATCTCCCTGGGCATAAAGTGTCTAGCCAAAGCTAATGTAGGTAGCAAGATATTGAGAACATCCCAAGTCGGGTATTACCCCTAAAATTAAGTCAAACGGTGTTGAAATTTTGAATGTGTGCATTCAACTTGAACAATCAATAGAACTGACCTCTCTCATTGTTTACTTAATTTGCTAGATAGACGTTCTTGGTATCCTCTTAAAGCTCTTTAATGTCTTTCCCCAACTTTCTTTTATCATATTAATAAATGCTGTGCGACTTTTGAGCAATTATTCATTCTTGGATTTGATGGTAGTATATAATTTGGTTTCTGAGTTTTGAAGGCAAAAAATGCTTCTTTTGTCTCTTTTACAAAGTTTTATCCTAAGCTATTCTTATGTGATTTGTAGGAGCTAGAGTTGTGTTTTGGGACATGAGAGAACCATTCATATTTAATTTATATCACGGTGATGTTGAAGGTGCACGACTGGAAACTATACTTCCACAGTTTGATAGAGTAAGACATTCAATATTTCACCCTACAGTCTACTCCCTAGTCCCCCCTCCATATCCCTAAATAAAGGAAAGAAACGATAAAGGGATTTGCATATTCTCTTTCAATGCCTGGTCTACAACTCGGACCATTTCCAGGATTACTGTATTCACAGCCTTTTTTGTTTTCTAGGTCCTCAATAATGTTTGTGCTCTGATTGATGACACCCTCAGAGACATTGTAGTGAAAAGTATTTTTAAGGCATCACTGGTAGAGTCTCACAATCTCATTCTCATGAATTTTTCTATTATGATTCCAATTGTCCAGTTCTGACTCTCTGATTTCACTGGATAGGAAGGTTATGCTTGGGTGTTACTAGATGGAGGTCCGTCGCGTGCATTTTCTGATTTTGATGTTGTCATGATGGAAGATGACCTCAATATATTAAAAGTAAGTTCCTCTTCTAACTTTCTTATTACTTGTGGTTATTGTGCTTATTAAAGCAGCAGTCGAATTTGGTGTTCTCAAGCAGTAGTTATTTTAAACGGAACTGACCAGCACAATTACCCCTCAAAGTCCTTATAATTTCACCTGCATAGAACACTTCCCCTGGTGTAGTGTTCCAATTATATCTTTTTCCTATTCAAAATGGTACTGTGAATTAAAATTGAAGTTACCTACGGGAAACAAACTTCCTTTGCCTCTGGCTACCTTCTTTTAAGAAGGATGTCTTATAAGTTCTGTAATCTTCTAAAGGCAAGAAGTCACACTGAGATTCCCAGAGTAGCTGTTAGTACGAATAAGAGAAACGCGGTTATAGCTCAGTTTCAAATATAGCCATTTCTGTACATCAAATGTACTCTACAGATTGAGGAATACATAGAGTTGCTGGCAATTTCAGTTCTTGACTGTCGCCAGCAAAGTATAGAAAAGGTGTATATTCTAGGTAGTGTCTTCTTTCAAATTATAGATTCTTTTTACGTGTGATTTCTTCTGAAAATTTCACGTTGACCTTGAGTTTTTACACAGAAGTCTTACCATGTTCGTCAGTTTAATATTTAGCAGCCCTTAGAAAATATAGAATCTGAACTGTTTTAGTATATTGTTTCCAAGAAGCACCTTAGCATGCCAAGTTTATGTCGAAGGTGCGGCTCAGGTAAACCTTCAATCTTGCAACCTCATCAACATCATCACCAGTGACCACAATATTCTGAACATTTACTGATCTTCTTGAAGGCCATTTCATTATTTGGTTTTGACGAAAGATTCAATAGCGTATTATGCACCTTGGTTAAACTTTTCTTTTTTGTAATGATGTCATCATCTGTTTGAGTTAGCTTAAAGTCTACTCAGGAATGTCTTCTTACTTGTCAGGAATATCATGTATCCAATCAATTCTTTTGAAAAATTGTTCACAATCCTCTGATATGTTTTGTAGATATTCTTAGTTAGGTCATTCAAGTTTCTACTAGGACAAGGATTTCTGTAACTATGTAGATTCGTAATAAGTTGCCTTTTCTCTGAGCTAATGATCCTTGTCTCTCGTTGTCTTATTTACTTTAGTTCCATAATTGTTATTTTTAGTAACCAAAAGCCTGCATTGACGAACCTCATCTCTAATTTTGGCCGACAAGGTGGTGTATTAGCATGATCATTGGGCCCTAGGCCTTTGATCTAGTGGTAAGAGCGTAAAGCATGATGTGCGGGTTAGTCACAGTTCATATTTTGAACATGGACCCTGCCAAAGCCTGGTATTTCACGAAAAAGGTGCGGGTCGATTATCCATAGAGTTTTGAACCATGCGCTATTGTCCCTTGGGATTTCTTGGTTATAAAAAATATTAGGCTGATCATTGAAATTTAATATTCTAGACAATTCTTTTCGTGTAGGCTGGCTTAATTTGTATTGACCTTATGCTTTCATTTCCTAATTATTTTAATTCCTTGGTTTCCAATACTAAATAATTTATCTTGTATTCTCAAAATAGAAGTTCAAATTTCACACTTTCCCGAAACGAAGGTAAAATTTTTAACCAGATCTCAAAGAGTCCTGACCACACCGAATGTATCCAATGATGATGTAACTCAGCTAGTTGATATTTGCCTATATGGATCTTTTGCTTCCATTATGCTCGGATTTTAGACATCTGTATTAGTTTACAAGAGATATTCAGCAACTATTTGAGAAACAACAATTATGTTTCTTTCACTTTCTAGGACTTGTTTGTTGCTGACGGAGAAGGGCTTCCCCGATCACTAGTTGAAGAAGAAGCAAGATTCGCTCATCAAATCCTCAGTTTATTTTCCCTCCGGGTTAGTTAAGAACTAATTAAAGCTTTTGGCCTGTTTATCTATGTGTATAATGCATGCTGTGGAACCTATTTAATTCTTTGGTTTTCAAAGCAGGCTGAATCTGTGATCCAATTGTTGATGACTTCTAGTGAACACAGTTCAGGACTTGAAGCACATAAATATGGCGACAGACATCTGGGAGATGCACACACCTTGATACGCGTTTTATGTCACAAGAAGGAGAGAGAAGCTTCAAAATTCTTGAAGCAGTATTACCACCTCCCACCATCGTCAGGTGCCCTTTCGAATCCTTTAAGTTTGTTATGGTTTTCCAAAAGGCTGATATGATGACTTTTAGTGATCACATGCTTTGCTGGGAATATTGACATATATTTGGATGGATGGTCAAGTGTATATTTCGCCTTCTGAAATCCAATTTTTTTTGGAGTGCAGTGTACAACGGGGCTGCAGTGGAGGATTCCTCTATGAAGTCACCACTTATGGCAGATCTCATTAAAAGGAGTGCTTCGTTTCGTTGGTCTGACAAAAGCAGTAGCAGTTTCAGATCTTTAAAGAAGAAAATCCAAGACGCAACATCAGATTTTAGACAAGTGGGATGGTGATGATAACCGGCTTCCTAATAGCATCACCCATTGAAGGTACTCGTTAAAGTTGCATATATGCAAATTGCATTCAAATGAAGACTGAGAGAGTACTCCATTTTGGGAGTATTATTCTCAGAAAATTTTGTCATGTTTGCTTCTAACTTTGAAGATGTAGATCAATGTTGTAAACTCTGGGGCTCAACTATAAAAGCAAAAGAATATTCCCAGATTATATCATATCTTAAGAAATCAACATTGTGACATATCATGTAAGCTTGTCCTTACTCTGCATCCACATTATTGAAATTTGACATGTTCTTTTCTCTTCCACCATAACCCGCTCGAGTAGTCTATCTTCGCCTCTTTCCATTCTTCAATTTTTGTTATTGTGGCAGAT
Organism: Solanum acaule; assembly: GCA_036250505.1. Lineage (NCBI taxonomy): Eukaryota > Viridiplantae > Streptophyta > Magnoliopsida > Solanales > Solanaceae > Solanum > Solanum acaule. Next base: position 19,249 of record JAJOOR010008334.1, on the reverse strand, counting down.
TATTTAGTTGAACAATGAAAATCTCATGGGAAAGGAGAAGTAGGTGTGCATTATATGCACCTATACCATAGTTTTTAATCAAACAGTTGTCATTTTTGTTAATATAATCTCACCTAGGTATTCCTTCTTCACTCACGCGATATCGTTGGATCTCTTTATCTATATATGTCCCTAGAAGGAAAAAGAAAACGAAACCTATATTATTGATTTCTTCGAAGGGAAAAACAGTCTTGAGATTTCGAATTTACATGCTGCAAGTGCAGATTAGAGGTACATATATTCATTATTTTTTTATTACATACAAAGACAAAACTAGTAGCAATATGCACGAGCAAATGACATAAATGGTCCCTAAACTATCCTAGTAGGTCTAAAATAGTCCCTTAACTATACAGTTGACGGATATGGTCCTTTAACTATCCACCCTTTTGTCAAGTTTGGTTTCCATCCACTTTTTTTAAACAACTGTTAGTTAACACCGTTGAGTCAATCTGTCGGTATACAACCATCCAAACAAAGTGTAAATCCCAACGGAAAGAAGAATACGAGTTAATGATACTGATCTCTCCACGCCTCTGTTTCTTGCTTTTCTGTGAGGATAAGACAATTAAGAAGAAGAAGAACCAAAACGAAAGATTGAGACAAATAAAGCATCAAATTCGATAGAATCCATGGCTATGGGAAGTGGGTTTAACCAAGAAACTAGAACTGGAGCATTTTTCATGGCCACACTGCTCATTTGGGTTTTCTCAGTTTTGTAGGAAATACTAATTAACAAGCGCAAGGAACTGTTCCCAATCGTTCTGGATTTCATTTTCTACCAATCGGCCAATTGGGTCATCCCCAAATTGCTGCGAAATTGCGATCCCCTATTTGTCAACACTTGTGTATCTCTCCTCCATTCATCCACTACATCTGCTTCAGTGCTCTTCATTTTGGTCAATCAGTCGATGATTTCAAATGGGGTAAATGTAAATCAGATGTTTGAACATTCACAACTTGTTGAACATACATGGCCATGGGCATTTACAACTTTATGCTTTTCGTGTGGTTATTTTGCTTATGATCAATTGGACATGCTCCTAAATCGATTGACTTAACAGATTGACTTAACGGTGTTAACTAACAGTTTTTTTTAAAAGTGAATGGAAACCAAACTTGACAAAAGGGTGGATAGTTAAAGGACCATATCCGTCAACTGTATACTTAAGGGACTATTTTAAACTTACTAGGATAGTTTAGGGACCATCTATGTCATTTGCTCCAATATGCACACTAGCTAGTATTAATTTCAGTGAAATGACATTTGTTACATAACTAAAGAGAAATATCTAAAGCATTTACTACTTTCCCATTATGAGATAAAAGTTGCTACTCCCTCTATTCACTTTTATTTGTCATGTTGTGTTTTTCGAAAGTCAATTTGACTAATTTTCAAAGGTAAATTAGATTACATTAGTTCAATATTTTAAACAAAAAATTTAGATATTCAAAAACTATACGAAAAGTACTATAAATTGCATATCAATATGATGAAAAAATATATCGTAAAATGTTAGTCAAAATTTTTATAGTTTTGATTCTAAAAAAAGAAACTATGACAATTAAAAGTAGACGAATCTGATATGAGGTTAAAAGAACTATTGTAAAAGTTAAGATTTTTGGCCTCAAAACATTAGTTTTTTTTTGTTAATTACTCATTTAGTATTAAATAAGATTCGGTTTTAAATTTAATTAATTTAAATTTGCGCTGAGAAGTCCTGACTTACTCACCTTATTAATTAATGCACCATAAAGATGTGAATAAGACACACATGGAGTAACTTTATATTAGCAATAACGACATAACCTATGCTTGCAAAAAGAATTTTAGTAATTGAGGCAGCACATTTCATTTTCACAGTCAATTAGCTACACATTCCTTATTAAGAGAACTTTACTAGGGAAGCTATGATAATATATAAGAATTTTCACGTTTTTTGAGATATAAATAACGTCCTTAAATTAAGTAAGAATGTGAATATTCTAATCATATTGAAACAAACTCGGTCTTGACTAGTCCTATGAAGTATTTTCTACTAGTACAAATATTGAATAACTCTGTCTCAGAAAGAGACTCGATAATCGTCTTGTGGATTGTTTTTCTTCGTAGCAACTTCTAATATTTGAGAAGTGAGCACTAGGAAGGTTCGTTACAATAAAGGCTCAATTTATTAATTAATTATTACTATGGTTGACTATTAATTATTTTAATCACTATAACAAGTTTATGATTGAGACATGATAATCCTAACTTTTTCAAATTATCATATACCCTACAGAACCTCCTTAGCAGTTTCCAAATTTCTTCTACAATACATGCATGAATTTTGGGTTGTTTTATAACCTTCTATACACTTCTGGTACTATTTTATCGGATATGCTACCTCTCATCAATAAAAATATTGGATAACTTTTGTCGTAATTAATATCTTTTTTTTTAGTCATGATATTCTCGAGAAGATCAACAATCTAGCCAAGTTACTAATTTATTTCTTGTTGTTTCCTCAAATTCTAGATCCCACTCTCAATTTTGTTGATCCTCTCAATTCTTTTATTTAGTTGAAAGATTATGAATCGTTTTTCTTAAAAGATCGAGCTTATCTGATATTAGTTCAATCTTTTCTAATAGGCATGCTCATAGGAAAAAAATGACCTAATACTGTTTTTATCTCCACTGAAATTTGAACATGAAATCTTATGATTCTCGATCCTCCCACGTTACATGGATACTCGAGTGCAATCATGTACTCATGCTTTTACGTTTCAAATTTATATGTAGAAATATTGGCAAGAATAATAGAAATCAGTGGATGTGTAAATGTAACGAAAATTGTCCTCCAAGGGACCAAATGTGACTTGTGTTTCTGTGCTTCAAGTAAGAAGTTTCTTTGAAATGATCCATTCATGCAGATGATAAAAGTTTTTTTCATGATCACCGAATTAGCTCAATGGAAAAACACATAATGAAAAACAGATTCTCACCAAAATACTAAGAAGCTTACTGATTTTCCTATGTAAAACACTAGTAATATTTTTTTCTCTTTCTAACTGATTCAATTAAAATATATATGAAAATAACTACTAAATATTTTCTAGTAGAAACTTTCAATGAAAAAATAGTGATCTTTTAGCCTTTTCGAGGTTTTCCATTTTAGTTCCCACCATAAAAGCTTATGCAAGGATATTTATTAATTAGGTAAAAGGATATGTATAATTTGATTAATTAATTAATTGATCAATATAATTAAAATGTACGTAATATATTAGTTAATCAAAGTGTTTAATTACTCGACAAGTGGACAAATTTGACTTCGTGTGCTTGTTGAGCTATTAGACCTTAATAATTTTGAGAGTATAATATATATAATTTACGCAAATACTATCGAAATAAGATCACTGCTGAAACATTTTTTTAAATTTCTAAGTTTTCCTGAATTTTAAGCTAAAAATCTTCTTCTTCTTTTTTGAGAAAATATTTTTCATAACATTTTAATTAATCAAACATGAAAAAACTTTACAATATTTCTGACATATTTTGACTGTGTATAAGTCAATTTTTTTGTTTTATGTTGTTCTCTTCTTAAATTTGAGTGGGATTTAGTGTTGGAGGATAGAACCGTTTGGAACACGTAGGAATTTAAAAGAACAAAAAAAAAATTAGTCAAAAAGCATTATTATAATTGAGAGGTAAAACTCCACATAGCTTAATAAATATACGTTAATTATTACTCCCTCCGTTTCTTTTTATATGTCATTATTTTTTATATATAGTTGGTCCATAATACTTGTCATTTCATAAAATCAATGCATAAATTATTATATTGTTTCTTTTTTACCCTTGTGAGTTATTAACCTTGAAAATATACATTTGGCAAACTTAGAAAAACTAAGTAAATGATTCATGTTCATTGGTTAAATTAATTATTCAAAATAAATTAATTCATATTCATTGATTGAAAACTTGAGTTCCAAAAAAATTAAATAAGGGTAGATGGGTAAAGTTACATCATTTCTTAATGCAAGTGCAAAGTAAAAATGTGACATATAAAAAGGAACGGAGGGAGTATCACTATTATCATGTGTTGATTAAACTGCTTACTCTTAATAAAATCTTTTCAAAAAATACAATTCAATTCTTGGATAGCAGATAGTAGATATTTAATGAAACTAATTGAAATTTGCAGAAATCAACTCATATCAGTGATAATTATTTTTTTAAAAATAAAATTTGAATATAGAATAAAGCTTCATCGTAACATATTAGGAATGGAACTTCTAGATGAAATAAAGAAGGAAAAAGAAAAAAGAGCAAAGAAATAAAACCATAAGAAAGGGAAGACACAGAAATTAAAAAAAGTTGTGTCCAAAAGAGGTACTTTTCTTCAGTTTTAATTTATTTGTTTTTTTAGTCCATATAAAAAATAATATTATATATTTTTAAGACCATGAGATTAAGGATATTTTCATATATTTTACCTATTTTTAATTTAAAATCATAAAATTCAATTTTTATTTTAAATTTTTATGTTAAATCAAACCAATCCAACAAATCGAGGCAACGAAGTTTTATTTTGGCTCAATGCTTTCATGTCTCTGTCTCAACATCTTCTTGATATATTACTTGTGCACTTCATCATTTAGGAACTTTAGACTAATTAATAAATAAAAAGATGTACTCCATTTGTTTTAATTTGTTTGATTGTTTTTCTTTTCCAGTTTATTTTTTAAAAAATGATTTTTTTTTCTTTTAGTAATTTTTTAATCTCAATTTTTTATATAATATATTTCAGATCACAAAATTAAAAGATAAATTTTAATATATCCAATATATACGAGATTCAAAAGCTTTTTTTTATTTTCTAAAATTATGCTTAAGTTAAAATGTATCAAATAAATTAAAACCAATAGAAGTATATTTAATGATTGGAAATAACATGATATGACTTTATCGGATAAATACTAAAGGACAGAAAATTTGTTACCAAATTTTCCTTCTAGTTGTTGGAAAATAAAAGGAAAAATTTCCATCTGTAGGTAGGATAATTGGACAATTAAGTCTATGTAATTTCGTCCATCTTACTAATAAAACTTGAATTATACATCTCATTTTTATACAAATTTGAAATTAAAATAATGTTAGTATGATGCAATAATGAGTAAATTGATAATCTGATTGAACTATAATAAATATAAATTACAAAGGAAGATAAAACTGTACACACTTATTCAAGTATTTCTTTGACTTTAAAGATCACACAACTGAAAAGAAAATTTGAATAGAGAAAATTTAATATAAGAGTATTTCAAGTTATATACGTTGATAGAGTATTTTTTTTTTTTCTATTTATCATTAGATTAATTATTTAAATTTGAAAAGAATAATTACAATTGACTTTTTCATAATAATAAGTGAAACTAGTTATTTGAAAAATTATTAGCATGCAACTTGATATAGCAAATTAATTATACATCTTATATTATATTTACTATAAAGATGGATCTTGGAGTAAGTCTTACTCTAGTATTATTATAGAAAATGAATTTAATAGAACTATAAAAGTTATGAGATCAGTTAATATGAGTCGTATCCTCAAAAAAAAAAAAAAAACTAAAAAGTTGGTTTTTTTAGTTTCAATTAATATTTTGAAAGGCATAATTAATTATAAGCAAATTAAAGTGTAATTAAAACCCAATAAAAATGAACTATTTAAGAGCTCGTTTGGATTGACTTAAAAAAAGTAGTTTTAAAGTCATAAATAAAATATCAAACTGAAATGAATTTTAAGTCAAAAAATAAAAAGTAGAGAGAGACCTACTCTTGGTTTTTGACTTATTTTAAGTTATTTTTTGTCTTGCCAAATACTTCCTAACTTATTTTAAGTCATTTTTGACTTATTTTAAATTATTTTTCATATTTGTCAAACATTTTCAAAAGTAAAAAACTGACTTAAAAATATGTTTGACCAATTTTTCAATTAATCCAAACTAATGATCAAATGAGAAGAACAACATTTATATATCACAAACTAATCATCAACAAAATTCACGATTTTCTCCAAACAAATAAACTTTAAAGTCAACAAACATTGGCAATCGACCAACTATTTAGCTAATTTATATATACCGACAATATTCTTTTTTTTTTTACTGTCAATATATATAACTTAAATAATACGGTAATAAAAACAGTATTTACATAAGTCCACACAACAGTTGCGTGCTTGTTCATTTGTCTTACAACATATTTGTCGATGACGCCGTCACCGGAATTCCAAGAACCGGCGAGTACTCACTCACCTCCGGTAAATACGTCGGTGATCGTTGAGGATGCATTCCCAAAACTAACGAAGCATCCAATTTAACGGCAACATTAACAACTCCGTTACCTCTTGAACCATCTTTATTCCTTAGCCTATAGCTAAATTGCCGGAGAAAACCCGCCGGATGTAACCCGTTGAATACGTCGGCCGCCGGAATCATACACCACCCTAGTTCACTCCGACCCTTAAGAAAATTTTTAGAATATATTTGAATGTATATACATAAATGTCCATGTAAAAATAGACTAGCATCTATAGAGAGGTGAAATTTATCGCCCCACGTAGCATTATAATTATTATTGTTGTTGTTGTTACGTATTGTTTCATCAACATTAGTTGTGTGAACTTCAGTCGTGGAGGCGGTGGATACGGTGGAGAGGGTGGCGAAAGGGCGGAACCGCCACGGCCAGGTGGTGGTGTTCTTGAGGCCTTGAGCTGATATGATAGTGATTTCCATCGACCAAAAATTAAAAACAAGAAGAAGAAATTAAAAGATATAATATAGTTTGTATGATATGCAATTTGATGGCTATTTTAATAACACGAGGGACGATGCACCCATGCAACTTCGCATGTGGAAAAAGTTCAGGTGGACTTGAAATGTAAACGTTTAGTTACTCCTGATTTCTGATGTTCGGTCTTCATATTGAAACTCGATTAAATTTGAATTGTACATTGCAAGACTTATTTTGATAGTGACGCTTCTAGCAGAATTATAATTCTACCCAAAGTTCAAATATGAGACTTTTGGTTAAATTTAATTATTCCATTAGTCACAATTTACGTGTTATCGTCGTTTGTATAATTATATATAAATTATCTAAATAAAAAAAGTTGAAATTAAATTATTTTTAAATGTGATTAAAGATGATATTTTAATTCACATTAGTTGAGACCAAGTGTATAAAAGATATAGATTTGTTTTTGATGTAATGTATAAACCAAGGAAAAATCTTGAATAGGATAAATGTGACCTACTAATATATAGTGGCCAACCATTTGGAAATTAATAAACGAGGCCCACGCCGTTTTTTTTTCTTTTTCAATTCTTTCTAGGAAGTAACGAGCTGATGCACTTGCAATAAGGATGAGCATTGAGAAAAATAATAAAGAAAATTATTTTTCAAAATGTTTTAATTTGCCCCATCACCTAAAAAAAAATATTTGAATTTTCATATGGCCGAAAGTTTTGATTTTTCTTTTAGAAAGAAAAAAATTCTTTTAAAAAAAATATTTTTAAGTGCATTTTAAAAAATAAATATATTTTATCAATATTAATACTTTCCGACTCACTTCATATTTCACTTTATTTTATAGCGATCCCGTCTCCCTCCACCCCTCTGTAGGCCCCGTCTCTTTCACTGTGTGGAATGCGGACGGCAGGGGCAAGGGAACGGTAGAAAGGTGGGAGGGAGAAAATCAATTATATGAAATATTATGTATGAGGCTTGTGTTTATTTATTTTAAATTTTTACATTGTTTTTATGATTTTAGAAGAACTTGTTTTCACGGAAAAAATATTTTTTTAATTCATTCCAACCAATTAAGCATTAGAAAATTTATAAAGTCCCCCCTCATTCCATCATTTTCTTAACCATTAAACAGAAAAAAACAAAAAAACAATGTGTCATTTCTATTAGTTGATGATTAACCATCAAGATTCCTAAGTAGAAGGTTGTACTAATAAGTCAAGAATTATTCCACAAGAGACCAAGAAAAAAAGTGAAAAGACGATTGATAAATATTTTCTCTATTTTATAAAGTACTTTAATTAGCTTCAGTTGATTTGATATATTTTAAAGAAAATTTTAGTTAGAAATATATTTTATTAAATTAACTTTGTTAACAATATTTTGAAATTCTAAATTTATCTGTTATTATTTTATTTAATTATTTAATACTAAGAATGGACAAAATAAAATATATATGAGTTCAGTATCTCTTCTTTTTTTTTTTTGGTCGAAATCAAGCATAGAGATTCTAAAGTGAATTTTTCCACATAAAATGATAGGATTAGACGATTTCCCTTTTCTTTTATTTATTATTATTCTGTGGAAAGTGAATCAGTAAAAGCGTAATTATATTACTTATTAATTTATATATTTATCAATGGGGTCAATGTTAAGAATTTTCATATTAGAAAAGGAATGGGAATTTGGTCTTCTTGTATGAACTTGAACAATCCTCACCGCATGAGTTAGCTTTTGGAGTTGAGATAGACCCAAAATCCATCTTTTCATGGTATCGTGTGGGGGAGTGTTATGAATTCCTACATTGGAAAAGGGATAGGAATTTGGTTTCTTTATGTCGACTTGAACAATCCTCACCTCATAAATTAGCTTTTGAGGTTGAGTTAGGTTCAAGATCATATTTACGATCAAAGCGAAAAAAACAAAAACAAAAACAAGATAATATTTGCCTTTGAAGTAGTCAACACTCACTTCAATATTTCCATAGGCCCATTACAAAGGATCTTCCATACAATTACCATTCAATTTCTCCACAAAAGAAAAGTTAGTTGTCTATACGTTTGGAATGTTATAATAAGATTATTAAATAATATATCTGAATGAGTTATCTTTGTCACATGGTGGAATAATAGTACTACTAGGATTAGTTTTGAGATAAAATAATAAAAATAATCCTCAAAATTTTCAGATTTTTTTTTCTTACTAAATAAGAAAGAAAATAAAATCTATTTTTTAATATAATAAACTAAATAATCAATAAAAACTAATATCGAAGATTAACCATTTTCATTATAAATATACCCGCATAACTTCTCTTCGAACCAAACAACACTAAAATAGTAGATTTGGAGAATTTCCCTATAGAAGTGTACACTTCACAATAAACAAAGTCATATATACATCAATCTATGTAATTTCGTATTTATTTGAGGCTATTAAAATGAGTAAGAGCCAGACTGGCTTAAAAAAAGTGGAGTAGTTTTTAAGTCTAAAATAAAAAGTCAAATCAAAATGATTTTTAAGTCAAAAATAAAAAGTAGGGGAGATCTATTTTTGGTTTTTAACTTATTTTAAGTCATATTTGACTTATTTTAAGTTATTTTTAACATGGTCAAACACTTCCTAACTTATTTTATGTCATTTTTTACTTATTTTAAGTTACTTTTTATATTTGTCAAACACTTTCAAAAGTCAAAAACTGACTTAAAAATAAATTTGACTAACTTTTAAATCAATTCAAACACCCTCTAAATAAGAAAGAGTATCTAAGTTCATCATAAATGATTTTCATTTATTCTGATTTGCCATTATACCTCTCATATTGGACGATAACAAAAAAAAAACACATTTTTAGTAGGAAATACTGAATAAATCTCATATAATATAAATTTGAATCAATTAAATTTTAATTTGAATATCAAATATCGAATCGAAACAAAAAATAAGAAAACGTAGCAATGCATCCACACTATGACATGTTCCATTAAATGCTTATTAGTAAGTTATTATTTTATTTCATATTGTATTACACTACAAACTAAAACTAAATTATTTATTTTCTATTTGCAACTCCTCATACTCTAGTGAAACGTAGGGGATGTTATATTAGTTTGGATTTGTACTATATGAAAGAATCGAACATTTTAATCCATAATCTAAAGATAATAAATAAACAGAGATATTCTTCAAAATAATTCATTTAATTCCCAATTTTATTTTTTTATGTAAATGACCAAATCTAGTCTCATCACATTTTGGTGAGTAGAGGAAAGCGACAATATTTATGTTCGAAACTCAAAATAATCATAAATGTTATTTTTTACCAAATATATTTGTCTCAACAAAATATTTGTCATTTAAGAAGTCTAAGGCAAATTATTATTTTTTCATGTTGCGTGCTTTTAATAGTAATTACTCTTTGAAGACAAATATAAATAAGGATAAAAAAGTTAAATGTTTCTCTTAATTAATGTTTCATCTAAGATGTTTAAATGAAAAATACGACAAATATTTTAAGACGAAGAGAATAATTATATCAATTTCATAAAAGTGCGGTCAAGGATTTTGACAAATAAATGGAGGTGTTATTGTATTTTATTGTCTGCGTTACTTCTTTGACTCCTCAATTTAGTTTATAGTCTACATACAATTTATCTTCTTTTTGTTAACGCACTTCCTTTTTCTTTTTTTCTTTAAATAAAGTTACAAAATATTTGACAATTTGATCTCTCTAACTAGGTTCTGCTCCCCCATTAAACTCTCTTTAATTATTCCTTCAAACTAAAGGAGTAGCAATTACATTTCTGATTTACACGATATATTGCAAATAAAATAACATAATAAAATAGGTGTTTTTTTTATTAACTCCTTAGATTTTGGTACAAATTAATCGATCAATTAAGTACATAAGCATACTCTAATATTGTATGCTTTGAGAGTTTGTTAAACAACCATTAAACCACCTCAGCATCATACCATCCATTTCTACTAAGAGTCTGTTAAACAACCATTAAACCACCTCAGCATCATACCATCCATTTCTACTAAGAGTCTGTTAAACAACCATTAGATCATCTTAGCACCAATCATGGGTGCTGAGAAATGACCTACGATGCTGAGAACAATCATCAAAGGCGCCAAGACCCAAACACTCAGGATGTAGTGACATGATTCATCCACCAGACTTGATTTCCTGTCTTGTTAAACAACCATTAAACCATCTCAACATTATATCATCCATTTCTACTAAGAATTTGTTAAAGAACCATTAGACCATCTTAGCACCAACCATGGGTGCTAAGAAATGATCTACGATGCTGAAAACGATCATCGACAGCACCAGGACCCAAACACTCTGGGTTTAGTGACATGATTCATCCACCAGACTTGATTTCCTGTCTTCTTAAACTCAAAAAAGATACAATACTACAAGCTTATAGAACAAATCTTGTTCAAGTAAGATCGTAAAACATGTTTTAAGAAGCTATAAAAAGAACACAAAATAACAAGCAACTAAGAAGGAAAATGAGTAAGAGCAAATATTCAGTAAATTTACCAAGTACTTCAAACATAAAGTTACAACATTATTAATGTTTCAATTATGCACAAACAATTTCCCTAGCCAAAAATTAGTTGGCACCTTCTATTGTTAACATAAATATTTCCCTAATCCCAACTAATTAAAACATTGACTATCATCTACAACATTTGTCATCTTTTTCAACCAACCAGCTCAGCTCCCTCTATTTTTCCAATCCAATTATGAAATCATATTAAAAAGCCACTTTTTTTCTCCTTTTCCACCTCTTTTGGGGCCTTTTATAATTTTCTAATATTGTGACCTTTTCTAAAAACCATTTGACTCAATTTCTCACTTCTTCTGGAAACCACCAGAAACAACCAACAATCTTCCATTGTACACGTGTTGTTCATCAACACCCAAGTGCTTCTGTGGACCCCACCTCCAAGGGACCCACTTGTTCTGAGTGACAAATCATCACCCTAAATCTAATCGATAGATCCATGGTTGATCATCATGATGAGCGCTTCCTGAATCCAACGGCTCTGATTCCATGTCTGATCCAAGCGGTTGTACTTGATCCTGATCCTCAACTCTATCAGATTCTTCTTCGTTGCTTCTCTTCACGCGCTTTACCCCAATTGATACACCAAACAACCGTGGGCTTATATATTCCTCCGCCATAAAGCCGCTACTCTCCGCCGCTGTAAAGGCGGCACCGCCGCCGTCAACCTTCCCCGTACGAAGCAATTCCAGAGTTCGACCTTCCGGTATACCTGCCGGTATATCCGCCGGATTCACCGAGTAATTGGACATCAGATTGTATACGTTATTGCATAAACTTCTCAACCGATTCAATTCCCGATTCAGTTGCGCGTTCTCCTTTCTCAACCGCTCGTTCTCCTCTATAAGCTCCGCCGTCGTCGTACACGTGGTGGTCCTCAACATAGCCGCTCCGGCTGCGGCAGCCGTAGCTGCCGGCGATGAGTTGGATGATAACACCTGCTCATCACCAGAATTCGACGAAGAAACCATCCTCACAGCCGGTGCTACCGCTACCGTCACCGCTTGTGCTGCTGGTGCAACAGCCGCACTCACGACGGTACCTGCCGGTGAGATTTTCCGGCGTTGAATGTCACGAAGCAGTCCTTTCTCACCCCTACGGAAACAGTCATTTGCGAATTCCCATCGATCAGGTACAACTTTTCTGAATCCCTAAACAAAAATTCAACAAAATTAGTTAAATCAACCAAAAATTATATAAAAAAAATAAAAAATCAAACCGAGTCTTACGTAAGTATTAAGCTGCCGAACAAAACTGGAAAAATTATTATGCTTAAAATATTTCGGAAGCAAATCCCTAGCAAACTCAGCAGGTTTCCAAACAATGAATGTCGTTCCATCGTCATTCCACGAGATCAACTCATCCATGGCAGAATCATCTACAAGCTGGTAAGTTTTCGTCAGAAATGGCGTCGGAAGAGATCTCTGATTCTCCCCAGATTCGCCGGAATGTTCAACAGACGATGGCACCATGGCTTCCACCGTTGCTGCTAATTCAGATCCAAACCTCCTCTAAACAGATCGAGAAGACGAGAAAATTGAGAAATTTGCGTTTTTGTTTCTAGAAGTTTCTTAGGAGGTGATGAGTAGGATTGGAGGGAGAAAGAACAAATGGCTAATAAAGAAAATATTATGATGGAGAAAATAATATAATAATAATAATAAAAAAGAGAAAAACGAAGAATGGGTCGGGTCAAATTTTTTAAGGGAATACTTGGGCCCAGTAACTAATATTTTTTTCGTTAAGAAGTTGCTAGAAGGTACTTAAAAAATTAAAATATTGGAGGGCTAAAAAAAAACTAAAAAGTTGTTTTATTTCCAGAAGGTTCTCAAGTTTCGTTAAGTTTCCACCAACTTCATTAATACTGTGCGTCTTTTTGTTCCCACTTATAAAATGGGGTACCTCGTAGAAAGTACACGTGTCGTATGAGTTATGGAATTATTCTTACGTTGGTGATAACGTTGCTGATCTGTCATATTTAAATAGTTAATTTGTAAGTTAAAAAATTATTATGTATGTACGAAAATATATAAAAAAAAAGTTGAATATAGTTTAAGAATTTTAAGAGGTCATGATGTGGTCAATGGGCGGTTTCAATTTTGGGAAATAAAGGAGGAGTTTCACTTTCAGATTTTGAAAACGCTTTTGAGTAGGTTAAAATTTAATTCGAGTTTTTAAAAGAGGGAGAAGAATTTGATAAACTTTGGTTACGATGGTTAAAACGATAATTTTTTTATTTGTACCAAGAGCTCAGTGCAAGGCAAGGATAGAAAGTTGTCTAGGCTTGCCAAGGTGAGAGGAGTTTATGTGACCTGAATCAAGTGAAGTCTATCAAGAACGAGAATGAAATGCTTATTTTTATAAGAAAAGCAAAACTTAGATAGTTTAGGCATGTGAAAAGGAGGTGTGCAAGAATACGTCTATAAGAGCAAATCTAGATTTTTATCAAATATAGAAAAAAATTAAGGGAGAATTGATCCCTAGTCCTCTAGGTAAATAACTCAACATCCAATTAAATGTTTCATTTAACCTTCTTGTAGCATGGTGCCAATAAATACTATATAATATCAATTTTACAAAATATATGCTCAAAATATCTACTTTGTAGAGAGACCACAGATTCACTTGCCTCATTTTTAACATATAAATTCACCCTAAGTGGTTCTGGTAGGAGCTAGGAGAGATAAATGTAGACAGAGAAGAACCAAGGGATATATGGTTAAACTGGACATAATATAATTTTAGTTGACTGAGAACATGAACTTATAAGAAATGTTATTAAAGTCGGTCATTAATTAGGATTAAAAATTAATAAGTAATTGAATATTACGTTGTCACACTTTGTGTGGATGAGGTAGGGACTAGCATCCTCTTCTCCTCTTACTCTTTTTGTAATTTTATTTATAAGTTATCGTGTAGTTCTTATATATTTTCAAAATGTGTATTACTATTGTTGCACCTATCTTGTATATTTTCCTTTTTTTTTTTTTTGGTAAAAACTTATTTTGTATTTTGCTATTTTATTTTTCTTAGAATCTTGTGTTGGCTATACTTTTTTTTAGTCGAAGGTCTATCGATAGCAACTTATCCCACAATAATAGTAACAAAGTTTGTGTACGTTTTAATCTCTCTAAATCTAACTTATGAAATTATATTGAGTATGTTATTATAATTAGATTCATAATTAAAATATTGATAGAACCCTTACATGATAATCCTCACATAGTAAAAATAGTCTAAAAAGGGGAAAGAATTCCAATAATTATACCTAAGAATCTAATTTCAAAATATTTTTATTTGTGTACTAAACAATCCTCATTGGTTGGTGATCATACACCGACTCAAACAATCACTAGCTACAATCGACAATTTTTTTTATTAAAACTATTCAAGAAAAAAAAGCCACCCTTGCCCCCTAGAATATGACCTATCATCCCGCATATGTAAAAAGACGGCATGTCAGCTAATCAAATTGCGTACGTAACCAAACCAACTCTGAGTAGAGTCATGACATAGTAAAAATAGTCTAAAGAAAAGCAAAGAATTCCAATAATTATACCTAAGAATCTAATTTCAGAATTTTTTTATCTGTGTACTAAACAATCCTCATTGGTTGGTGATCATACACCGACTCAAACAATCACTAGCTACAATCGACAATTTTTTTATTAAAACTATTCATAAAAAAATCCACCCTTTTCCCCAAGAATATGACCTATCATTCCACAGAGGTAGAAAGACGGCATGTCAGCTAATCAAATTGCATATGTAACCAAACCAACTCCGAGTAGAGTCATGATCTCCGTGGATAATGTTCTCCATTGAAAACATTTTAAAACTCTTTTATAGTATTTAATTGGTGGATGGATAACATTTTCTAAAAAAAATAGCATACATCAATATTTAATAATAATATTAGCACATTATATAATGTATTGATAAAATATTATGTTCTGAAGATTAATAATAATACTTAAATATTGATTGGAGCAACTAATGTAAAATTAAAAGTTCACATAACTATAAAGAAAATGACTTTCAACCATTAGTGAAATATGTCCAATTTATGAAACAAATATATTTTCTTAATAATTTTATTAAAGAAAATAACTTTCTCATAAAAATATCTTTCAATACCAACCACCACTATGTTAGAAAATCAAAATGTCATGTGATGGGGTCGACATCTATGTTTTTCTAGCTTAAAAATTGATTATATATACTGTTCATGCAACTTTTAAATATATTGTCCTGCCATATTTGCATTGTTAATTGGAAAGAAGAATGTAGAAGAGAGAAGTCATTTCAATGGGGTGTAGTGTTTTTTTTTTTTTAATGGAGTTCAATCTCTTTTTATTGTACTAGGTACAGTCTTATATTTATTATGGAATTTCGTTTTTATTGATTTTAGCATGTCATAGGTTTAGGATAATCTCTTACATACTATAAACTCTACTTGGCCGACAGTCTTATTAAGAAAATTGACGTTGTTCATTTTGTTATTTACCTAATTTTCACTTATTTTTTCCTAAAAGGAAATAGGACGAAATAGTTAAGAATTGAATAAGTCTTATATTGCGTTTAATTCAGTAGCTATTTTCGAATTTCAACACATAAAAAATGATATAACAAGTTTTTCAATAACAATCAACCTTTGAAACTAAATTTTCAGCCTCAGATTCGTCAACCTCAAAATCCAAATGATGAACTCAATCTTTTAATAACTTTGGCACACTTTGAAATTAAAGTTTCAAAATTCGGACAATAACTCAAACAAGAACAATCGAAGAACTATTTTTTTTGTGTGTGATACGGCTCTCAACAAGGAAGAACAACACTTAATTAAAATATGTTGGATTGCCTAGGTGGGCTGTGAGCCTGTGATGTCAGCTTCAGTGGCAAAAAAAACATTTTAAAAATATTTATGGTCCAAAACATAAATGAAAAAAATAATTTTGATATAAAAATAAACGAAGGATAAAATGTTAGTTATACTTTACTGTATTGCAATCATAGGGTTCTAGCTAAAGGATGTCCTATTAATTTCTATTATATAGAAATGTGATGAGAGGACAACCAGGGGCAAATAAGTAAATTTACAGTAACAATTAGGGGTGTTCATGGTTTGGATAAAAATCGATCCAAACCGAAAAACCAAATCAAATCGATTAAATGAACCGATTTAATTTGGGTTTTGGTTTGGTTTGGTTTGGTTTTAGATTGTTAAGAACCGATAGTCATTGGTTTGGTTATGATTTTGTTTGAAAAAAATCGAAGAAATAACCGAACCGAACCAACAAGTTATATACATAAATTTAAAGATTTTATATATGTTTCATCAAAATTTATTTATAATTTACTTATGAAAGAAAAAATGTCCAAGGTGAGAGCATTTTTCTTATTGGTTTCATGTATATGAGTGTCTATGGAAATTCATTATGGGATTGAAACTGTCATTGTCTCTTCCTTCTATGACAAAATAGTGAATTTTGAAGTTTTATTCAGTAAATTCAATGATCCAAAGTTCTGTAATGCCAGTCATTCTAACTATTTTTTCGTTTGTATGGATTGTTGTCACTTTTTTCACGTTTTGAATGAATTGTTTCTTTTATTTTTATGTATGGTTAATAACCGAATAACCGAACCAAACCAAACCAAAACCGAAAACAACCAAACCGATAAATGTATATTATATTTGGTTTTGATAATTTTAAACCGATTAAGTTGGTTTGGTTTTGGTTTTGACCAATAACCGATCCAAACCAACCCGTGAACACCCCTAGTAACAATTCACTAGATAGTTCTAGAATCATCTGTCATCAGTTTTCACACTCCAAATGCAAAATTTCAACTCACTCTATGCCCAATCATATTTCTAGAAGCATCACGTCTTCCCTTCCTCTTGTTCTAATAACGATGAATGGATTCGCAAGTCTTCATAGTTCCAGATATGTTCTTCTTCAAATTTCGCAGCAATCTCTCAATTTTATGGCTAATGTGTAGGCTTAGGTTGTTCTCTCCCAAACATCGTAATCTAAATTCAGTTACTCTGTACTCTTAGCTCTAAGTTCTCTCTCTCATTCCTTCTCTGTATTAAAATGTCGACAATATCGCGATTCCTTATAGAAGAGATAGGCAATTGTTAAAATCATAGTTATTATGCCCTTCAGATAGATATTGAAATTAAATTACTGGGATCGGTAACTAATGTTTTGAGGGCTCATCTTCTTCTCACTTTGTGCAAATTTTGCACACTGAAATCTAACTGAAAAATTTGTGTGAGCTTATTACGCACTTTCCTTTACAGTTGCTCATAGAAGAACCCAACATGTTTTATTAACATATATAATTATCCTCGAGAATTCTTACAAATGAAAAACTAAACCACCATTATATCAAGTTATTCTATTTGGTGATGTTGATGACGATAAATGTTGATTTTCTTTCAAATCTGTTTTTCTATATACCTTTTGAATGGCCTCTCAAAATCTTACATAAGATTAGCGTGTTAAATATATTGTACATGATAAATTATTTTTATCTACAGAGTAGTGTTAATTCTGTTTTATTTGTAGGTTGTGCTTGCTACTCGACTATTCTCCAAAACAGAACAACCTTCAGTTCTCCTTTTTCAACTTTCAAGAATACTTAGGAACGTCCTCTTTCAGCGTCATCACTATTGGCGACAACAAAAGTGTGAGATTTAATTGGTACGTGACCGTTAGGAATCATGGTTACGCAAGGCTTTCATGCCTCCAACTCTGCCACAGTTTAATATTTCAGTCCTTTCAATATCAATTCAATGAACGAGGTAAGTAGTCTAATTCGTTTGATGTGGTATGTTAAGTGTTATTTCTAACTTCGTTGTAATTTCACAGCTAACATAATGACTGTAACATCCCGTATTCGAAACAGACAAAAATGCAGATTTTTAGAAGTTGCAGGTGCAACTTATGGTCACCATCCACGGACCGTAGGTCAGACCACGGCCCGTGCTGGTGGTCCGTGGTTCACCACTGCAACCCCTCCCCAAACCAGCTCAGAAATTAGCTAAGTCCCGACTCACGGACAGACCCACGGTCCGTAGATCAGACCACGGTCCGTGGTCTGTGTCCGTGGATCGAGACTTCCCTTACCAGCCTCTGACACAAACTAAGGTCGACCAACACGGACCGTCAATCGATCCACGGTCCGTAGGTCTGACCGTAGATGAGGATCAACAGCCAGTTAGCTTAAAATTCTGATGGGTCAACTTCAGATGGTCATAACTGTTAGCACAAAATGAATTATGTGTCCCATGACCTATGGTTAGATAGATAATTGAATTATCTTTCCAAAGCCACCGAGTTTGCTAAATTTCGACATCCGAGTAAGAAGTTATTCCCGTTTTAGTAAAGCCTTGTCGTGCAGACTCGACCGACGGACCCAATCGACGGACCGTCGATTGACCTACGGCCCGTCAGTCCAATCCCTCGATCACTCCGACAGCAGTTAATTTCAGGGGTCTTTTGGTCTTTTCCTATTTCGTTTAACCCCTAAGATACGTCGTTTAAACCCTAAATCATGAGATTTTAATCAGTTTAAACCTAGAAACAAAACTAGAACTTACCTAAGTCAAATCATTAATCAAACTTAGAAAAATTAGAACGCTAAAAGGAGAAGAGAAGTTAAGAACCCTAGTTCAGGAACGTAGCAAGGTTTCTTCAGTTCCAGCCCCGAAATCGAAAGATTTCTCCGTGGAATTCGTCACCAGGTATGTGGGATTTCACTAGTGGGTTCCTTTCGCCCATTAGGTCCCTAGAATTCAGTCAGTTTCTTGATTCCATGATTATGA
>JAJOOR010008333.1:0-28573 GCA_036250505.1 Solanum acaule | reverse complement strand
TCGAAATTCGAAAAGTGCCACATAAAATGAGACGGAGGGAGTAGTAAAGTTATACATAAAATGGAAAATATTTTTTTATAGATCACCCCCCCCCCCCCCCCAATCATCCTCTACTATTTAGGAAGTTTTTATGAAAAAATAGGTAAAAGTAAAATATTAGGGCGGTTTGTCCATAAAAGTTATTTACATTTAAAAAAAAAAAAAATCAATCAAATATAAGGAGTCGTTTGGCCATGAGTTATTTACTTTCTTTTTTTGTTGAAAATTTCAATCAAACATAAGGAATTGTTTGGCAATGAAAGAAATGGGTAAAAGCAAATATAAAGATCAATGATCACAAATTTCAATCAACTATATTTCTACATGGTTAACCGCTTTTTTCTATATCTATACACAGTAATTTCCTACGTATTACAAAAATTGTGTTTCTATCTATGTTGCTCAAATTCTCCAAAACTATCACTAATAATATTACTGAGAGTGTATCAAATCTTTCAAAAGTAAGACAACATCTGTCACGATATGAACCACCTAAATTTCATTTCAATATGACTTCTTGAGATACTTGAAAGTTGATCCATCAAAGCAATCCACTCTATCTTTGTAAAGATTCATCAATTTCAACAATTCAGTAGCTTTTTCCTTAGTTTTTTCACCACATCCAACTTGTAAAACCACCAATAATTTTTGAAATACACCTAATTCCAATGCCTCAATTACTGAATTATTCTCATTACTTCCACTTTTGCAAAGTTTCCATAAAATTGAAATTGAACATTCTGTGGCCATTTCTGTAACTCTCACTATTTTTTTGGCTATTATTGCCATAGTCAATCCATGTTCATAAGCCTTTTGTTTCCCTTCTTCAAAATTGCAAAAAATGTCCAAAATAGCCAATCCCTTCTCTATTATGCTCTTTTCACAATCCACAAGCATTTCAAGAACCAAACAAACTAACCCCATGTTTACAAATTTGGACACAAATTTCTTGTTATTTTCACTTGATGTATATGAAATAATAGAGTAAATTACCGTTAACGACGCTTTCGTCGTGGAGGGGCAAATCGGTACTTTCACCATTTGGTACAAAGATTCAACCAAATCTTCGATATCTATTAAGACATTTGTGCAACTTTGGTCATAATAGAGCAATTCTTTCATCACTATAACTGCATTTTGTCTTGCTGATAAATCTTCACCTTTCATGAACCTTGCCATGCAACGTAATGACGTCGATGACACGAGTTTCGATATCCCCTCTTGTCCAATAGGAAACATCCACGTCATCCCAGATAGCAAGTCCTTCAAGAGTTCATCTTGAATTCCCATAGAGAAAATCTCGAAACATGTTGCAAAAACATAACCTACCCCACATTCCACTATGCATTTCTTGTTTCTCTCACTCTCCTTAGCTAAAATCCTGACTCGTCCCACTAACTCCCTACATTTCTTCTCGTTTCCTTGTTGAGCTTCAATCATTATCCTCGAGCAAATCTCTGTTACTTGAGATGAATCGATTGGAATTCTAGGAGTGGAAACTCTTTCAATGCCATAATTTTTATTCTCCACACACCAATCTTGAATCATTTTCCTTATGGTATGGTTTGGTATGATATCGAAATTTCTCAAGGGTTGATTCGTCACAGGGCACGTTGAATTCCGTGCCTCGATCCATTTTTCGATGTTTTCACGATCATATGAAATTCCAGTACATAATGTGACTGGATCTTTCATTAAATCAAGAGAAATTGGACAAAGAAAATGAGATGGAATTGTAAGTTCTTTACAAGAGTTCAATTTCATAACCTTCTTTTTACGTCTCCACGAAAAAATCATCGTGACTATAAACTTGTAACGAAAAATATGAAAAAAAAAAAGTTATTTGAGAGAATTATAAGTTTTCTTTTTTTTCTTTGGTACAAAATTTTGATGTGTTTTTTTTTTACTACTTCTTGTTATGAAGGGCTATATATATATATATGGGAAAAAGGAATTTGTTTTTTTTTGGTAAAAGAAACAGTCAAAATTGATTAGAAGAAGGTTTTATTTTGAACGTTGAACGTTGAATATTTGAAGAAGCAAATTAAATGTATATTTATGTTCACAGCTAACGAATTTAGAAATTGTTTTTTTTTTTTTGAATATTTATTTTTAATAAAATAGGAAAAATTGTATAAAGACGGCAAAATGGGTTGACCCGATGACCAAGTCGTTAGTCAATACAAGTCGGTGGGTCGTGTCTGACCTGTCAAAGGCTGGAATTTTTTTAATTTTTTTTTTTGTATTTCAAATAAGGACAGGATATTAATTAATTCCTTCTTTTTTTTTATCTGTTTATTAGTGACTTTTTATTTGGCACAATACATAAATATGTTATTTTAGTTTATTCAAAAAAAAATGACGTATTTCTATATTTAGTAACAATTTAACTTTAAAATGCTCATTTCACTCTTAATTAAAATGATTTATAGTCACACAAATATTTACTAACTATTTAAAACTACAAGTTTCAAAATTCTTTCTTTCTTAAACTTTGTGTAAAATCAAACTAACACATATAAATTGGGATAGGGGAGTATTTAATTTGCTCTAACTGGCTTCAATTTTGAATGTGTACAAATAAACATTTAAAATTTACGGACACCGTGTTGTGTAGGATGTCGCGTCGGATGTAAACCGTCACGTAAGATGTCAAGTAGGATGTGTGTGTCTGTCTACTTGTTTAACTTTATACAAATTTAAATGTCTATTTGTGTATATTCAAAT
This sequence comes from Solanum acaule, assembly GCA_036250505.1. Classification (NCBI taxonomy): domain Eukaryota; kingdom Viridiplantae; phylum Streptophyta; class Magnoliopsida; order Solanales; family Solanaceae; genus Solanum; species Solanum acaule. The sequence continues at coordinate 25,807 of JAJOOR010008333.1, read as the reverse complement.
TTAGAGAACATAGATATAATTAAGATCGAGTTAAAAAAAAACACGTTCATATATTATTATTTAATCTCTTTTAATTTTTGTGTTGAATGAAATTGAGATTGGTCTCTCGTTAGATCACAATTGGAGAAATTCAAGTCTTGCTTGGAGTTGAAAGTGTCCTTTTTAAAATAGAAAAAAAAAATAGGAGCTTATTTTTAAAAGAATTGACGTATTTAATCAAGTTTTTAGGAGGGAAATTGTTTTTGAACCGTGATGAACGTTGTTATTTAATTGAAAAAGTAAAAAACTTTTTTAGAACTTTTGAAATATTGTTAAGTACAAATTATTCATCTAAAATTAATGAAATTATTTTGCAGATTAATTAGCTAAATAAGAATTGCTATTTTCAAAAGAAGACTTTTAAATTTTGATAGCTTGGTTAAACGGGTTATTAGTTCAACTTGTTTGACACAATTATTGTTGAAGCCACAAATAAATTATACTCATGGTACTCTTGATGTAATATTTTAATGTATAGAGGTTATTTTATGAAATCAATTTAATGAGATATGAAAACCGATATTAGCATATTACATCATACAATTATAATTTTTATTTTGATTTTTGTGATAAAGTAGTGTATAACCAAACACATGTCTTCAATAAAATAAAGTGTTCTTTGTCCATTTTATATTGGGAAAAAATTGTATTTAAATTATTTGGAGGATAATATTACCTCAAATATAAGGTAGTAGTGTTGACACCTAATTTTGACTCCCCACGATAGAAATTAATTATTTCGAGCCTTTCCAATTTTAAACAATTTAAAATAATTAATTTTTATAAAAAATTCAAAATACTTCGCAAGTTATTTTAAAGTAATTTTAGATGCTTTCATAATTTTTAAGTAATATATGTTTCTGCACAAATATGTATATAATTACCATATTTTATGAATATTCAAAAATCATCTCAAAAAGAGTTTGTTTTAATTAAATATTCAATTAAATTAATTCGGTTTAAAGTATACTTATAGGTTATTTAGTTTTTTTAGTTTAATTATTCTTATTTTTATGTTATTTTATCTTATTTAATTTTGTTGATTTGGAAAGCACATTTTATTAATTTACGCTATTTAAATTATGGCTATAGTTTTAAGTTAATTTGTTTATAATTAAATTAATTATTTTGTTTCGTTAAAATTGAGAAGCTCATTAATTAATTTATATTAATTCATCTCATTTAGTTATTAGCCAAATCCCCTAAACCCATTTGTGATAAACTAAATTTGGGCCCAATTCCAGCAGCCCATCTCATCTTTTCCCAATTCCCATTCCATTTTAATTCCCATTAATCCTCAACTAATTAATTCAACCGACACAGCCCACCAAAACTCATTTCACGTTCCTAATTGTCAGTCCAATACATACATACAACAATACTAAAATAATAACAACAACATACACCAACCGACCCCATCCCCTTTATTTCCCTCAACTCAACATGTCCAGCAGAGACAATTTAGCTGGCCCATCTTTTAAACCCCAACCTGGCCCATTCCAAAGCAAAGAAATTCAGACCCACCGCTTCCAATGCTAAAACACGACAACAAACAGCAAATTCACAGACGCCATCTTCACGATCGCACCAAACGACACCAGTAGAAGCTCAAAATGACAATCCAATGGCTCCAATGACATCAATTCTTCCGTCAAAATACACGGAACAGCGAGGAACAGAGACAGTACGCTGCAAATTTTGTCTCCTTCCTCCCGTCCTTCTCAATCCGTACATTAGCAACAGCACGCGTCTGTCCCCATTTCCTCTTTCTGAATGGGGACGAAACTTCGAAAAAGGCTGTTAGTCCGAAAATGGTGAAGGATTTTGGATTTTGAATTTCGAATTGGAGTTGGGCTTTGTTAATCCGGATTTTTTTTGTTCGTTTCCCCATATTTTCGAACCCTTTTCTCCATTCTATATAATTGCTTTTGTTCACTGTTGAAAAGGGAGCTTTTTGGGAGTTGGAGTTAGCTTTGAGCAAAAATATCGAAAAAGAAAATACAACAAAATAGCTACAAAGTATCTAGAATTACATTCAAAAAAGAAAGAAGCAACCAGTTTCGGTCTAGATATTATTCTCCCTTTTGCTCGCTATCGTTCATTCGAGTTCAAGATTCTGTCCCAATTTTTGTTCGTTGGTTCGTGTCTGAGCTTCATGGTAGAAGTCACGTTCCCCTGCTCGTCATTGTCCAATCGCTGCACCGAAAAAGGTAACACCCCTCCCTCAATAGCACCCTCTTCATCTCTTTTCTTATGTTGATCTTTTGATGTTGGGAAAGCCTCTATTTTGCAGCTGGTTCATTGTTAGGTGCCTAGTTAATGATATTTTAATATGGTGTATTGTTCTTAATCAGTTTCAGTGATTCAGTCTTAATGTCAAATTAATTTTGTGTTATGTATTTGTCATTGTTGCCTCTGCTCTTTTGTTGGAATTTGTTGCTATCTTGCTTTGCATACATTTGTTTGATACTATCGAATTCGCATTTTCTTGTTCTTGCTGTCTCTTAGTGTCAATAGTTTCATTCGGTTTTGCTACTGTTAATGACGCTTTTCTTTTCAAATTAACATCAGAATATCAAAGCTAACTAATGTGAGATTTATATGTTGTTTTATCTATTGTTAGTTGAAGTAGTAACTCTTTTTTTGTCGTTTTCATGACCCATGTTGTTCTACTGCCTAGCTAAGCATGTTTGATTCGAGTTTACGCCTTCATTTTGCTTAAAATCTGGTCGAAAATACTTACAACTTGTAGTTTAGGTTTATAAAATGTAGGGTATTGCATCTTCCCAGTTTACACTTTACTTCTAATTCTTGTCTCCATTCCCAAATTGCTAGTGTTACTTGACATTTTTTTTATGTCTTAGTTTGCAGCCTACTCTTTGTTAAGAATAGGATTTGTTCATTAATGTGGTCCCGTTTTGCATCAAAATTAGCATTTGCTTGATAACTAGTTAGCTTTAATGTGTCCGTCGATTATGAGCATATAAGTATTAGTGTATGGTTGTCCGTGTATCTCGCATACTTCTCCGTTTTTCAGCATGCTCTCGTGTTTATTAGAGTATTATATAGTTTCTATAGTTATTTGGATAGCTACTGATTCATCCTCTCTGTCCATCTCAGTTTTGTTCTTGTTTTGTCTTTGGATCTATGTTTAGCTACTTTTTGTCATCTTCTTTAATTTCCAGTTGATTACTTGTTGTTTAGTCATAGACATTGATTATTTATTTAGTATTTAAGTTTCAGATATTGGCCCCCTTTTGATAGTAAAATAATGATGTGCTTATTTTATGATTAGTGTTTGCCTTTTCCATAAATTCAAATCGGTGTGAATCTTACTCCATTATTAAGAAATAATGAAACGTGCTTGCTTTAATTGGTTATTTTACCTTTCATGTTAATTGTGGTATATTAGTTGGTCACGTGAGCCAAATATAATTGCATTTTTTTTTAATTTATTCAACCATGCATAGGTTTCAAACTTTAAACTCATTTTCCTTATCAAGGCTATTGTTCCGTAGGATGTCATATTAATTTAAATATTCATGTAATTTTGGTTTAAGTCTAAGCATGCTAGGCAACTGACGTCAAAGTTTTATTTGTATGTCTCATGTATGTGGTTTGTTAATATTGTCGCGATTTCCACATTTTTTGGAATGAACATACTTTTGTCCTTTTGTTTGGGAGCCAACTGGAAGAATAATTTTTTTTAAGTTATCATATTCTGCCTAGCATGTGCACTGGGTTATATTTCTTGTAACTTTACTTTATTTATTTTTTGTTTATAGAAGGCATTCGAAGGAGTGTATATTAATTATTTTTTTTTGTTATTTTATTTCTCTTCACATTTGATGCTTCGCCGAGTCTATTTGGACTCTTCCCATCGCCTCCTTGCATTTTCAAGTATCGAGTCAGCCCTCCGGTGTTCAAGAGCAAAATAGAATTGACGTACAGGAGTTCAGAGCGGATATACATGATTGTATACACTAGTATACTCCTAGTATATAAGGAAATCAAGAAATGGGTCTAAAGTCCCCCTAAATTCAGCCTTTTGTATTCTGTTTTTGGGCCTAAGCCCTTTTTATTTTAATTATTATCTTGTTAGTTTAGGACAGGTGGAATTGGGCCAAAGGCCCAAAGAAAAGATATTTTCATATTAGTCCAGGACAGGTACTAAATATTGAGCCTTTGGTCCCAAAATAGAAATTAGGCCCAAGTGCTGGTCCAGTCGGACAGAAAACCAGACTTGAGCCCAAAACCCTCTTTCTCTTTATTTATGTGTTTCGTATTTATTTAATTGTTTATTTGCTAGTCGATTTTAAGGTTGTCCTTCGATTTCCCCAAAAGGATAGTCGTTTCTAGATTTTCTAAAGACTAAATAATCATACTTATTTCACTACTTAAGTTACTTCGAAATGATTTTCTTAAGTAATCCCTTACTATTTCCCTCTCCCCCCCCTAAAAAATATTTCTAAGTCTCAAGTTGCTTATTTTCTAAACTTGTCAAGCATGCTTTTATTTTAAAATCGTTTAGCCAAATAGTAATTGCCGGATAACTGCGTATTAGCGGGCATTTCGGGTGCTTTTAAACCCTTCCCAAAATGCTAATAAGAACCTCGAACCCCCTTGAATATTTTTCAATTGATTTCCTGTTTTAATCTTTTGACAAATCGGTTTTCTTAATTTCTCTTCAAAAATTAAGTGGCGACTCTTAAACCAGTCTTAGATTATATTTTAAATAAAATAGAATGGCGACTTCCGTTGGGGATTTGAATGGTTCTAACCTTAAGATTAAGCTATTTGGCTACGTGTTTTATCTGTCTACTTGTTTTATTTATCCTATATATTGAACTGTGGCATTCATGGCACCCGATTCCGCCAAACAACAAATAGATTGCATTAGGAAAAAGGTGGTTACGTGGCTTACCACGGCCGTCCTTTAGATAAAACACAAGTTGAATTCTTTGGAAGTGATAAACGAATAGTTGGCTTGCGGTCATCTAACGTCGTTTATTAATCTTCACCCCGTTGTTTGTTCGACTCGGGTAACCGTCATTTCTCAACCAATTCTAGTCAAGCTAGAGTAGAGCGAAACCAAATCCAAATCTAAGCATTAGCCTAAGACGACTTAATACCCAAGACGTATTAAGTCCATTAGTGAAACCGCCAAAAACATGTCCAAGGTCCACGACCTAACGACATATCATTTAACATTTGAAAGATGTATGTGTGGAAGCCTGATTGTTGCCTATTTGGGGGAGGGAATCTTAACCATGCTTTGTTTTGTAGGTATGGATCGGTTCCCCAAATTTGACATGGTAGTGGAAGCCCCAGTTCTGCTCAAGTTGTGGTACAACGACCTCATTATGGTTCACAAAACGGCCCTCAACAAATATATAGGAGCCTTGACAGAACTCATCAATATGGTTGGGTGGCCCGAGCTGATTGAAGTCTTCACAGGTTATTGGAACAACGAGAAAATGGTGTTCCAATTTGGAACCATGGAAATCACCCCGATAATTAAGAAAATTCGGGACGGAATAGACACAGTTGGTACAGGGCTTGAAAGAAGAGTGAGAAAATAGGAACACATCTTAATCCCTAACAAGCCTACTCTCGAGGATATTATAAATTGGCTCGGATTAAGAAAGGATTACGCCTTCTGGGCCGAAGGTTCTAGCGTTTCTTTCATGGATCTCTATGTTAGATTCGGGAATGCAACCTTTTATGCGAATTACAATCAAGAGTTCAGGGTTACCTTCAGAGAATGGGACGGGATCAGACCTTTGGCATTCACCGTCGCACTATTAGGCACCATGGTTTTTCCACACGGCTCGAGCCTCAGTATCAACACCCGAATGATAATGCTTGCACACACTCTGTTCCACGGGAATCTGAACCAAAGTCAAGTAAAGTATTATCCTATTGCGCCTGTATCCTGTCCGACATGTACCGTGCTTTGGGAAAATGTAAGGAAGGACATCGCTACTTTCAGGGCTGCAATCTCCTCGTCCAATGGTGGATAATGAGTCACTTGTTGAAGAGACACGGAACTCAAAGACTCCATACCCTCGATGAACATAATACTCTTAAGGGTTTGAATGATATGTTGTTTTGGACGAATTTAGAAAATAAGAAGACTAGAGGAAGATGGGCCCAGATCTTCTCCGAGCTGAGAGAAGAAGATATTCAGTTGATGTTCGATCGCTTCATCTCAAAGGATGTCATAGTACGAGGCCACAGACAACTCGTGCTTCCTCTACCAGGTATTCGGGGTATCCGCCCGCATGCACCCATCTGGGTCCTGAGGCAGTTTGGGAGAAGACAAACTACACCCCCAAATGCATACTACCGTATTATGTGTTCGACATTAGGGACGATAGAGTGTATGAGGCTTCAGAGATGCTGAGAGAATGGAAAAAAGCAGTACGAATGGATGACAAAACCATTGTCGTGGATCGGCTTAATGCCGGGTACGATGAAACCTACATAGTTTGGTTGAAAAATGATATACAAGGTATCTCCTTCCCAGTTCCAAACATTTATCGTAGTGTGGAGGACAAAGAGTCCAAAGCTTTGATAGAATTAAGAGAGGTAAAAAGAGAAGCTCAGGAAATGTACAATGAATTCCTTCGAAAGCAAGAGGAGGATAAGCACGCCCTCGAAAGCGTAACTCAAGAATTGGAAAGCTTGAGAAGCGATTTGGGAGAGCTTAACTTATGGATTGGATATAAGAAAAGCGGAATGTGTCTCGAAGACTGGGAAGAGAAAGGCTGCCGGAGCGAAGGATACTTATTAATGATTCAATATAGGCTTCAACATCTCATGGCACAAAACAAGAGAAGCAGATCAGAAGCAGGACCATCAGGGACCTCCTAGTGGATTTCGCCCTTGCGTGGGCTTTTCTATGTGTATTTGTTATTATTTGCCCCTGCGTGGGCTTGCCTTTCTTGTATTTTGGTACTTTCTGCAAATGACCCCTACGTGGGCCTTTCCTTTCGTATTTTCGTTTATTCCCTATTTCCCCCGCTTATTTTCGCTCATTATCTTTGTATGCGAAATCTGCTTTTGGGTAACAAAATGGTTCAATTCTACATATACATCTTTCAATTACGCTAGGCCTACCCTTGGCACAAAAGGGCCCCCTACTTGTTTAGGACACGCGATATATGTTTGTGTGCTTTAAACTGTTTATGTGATATTGTTGCTTTGAATGAGGACATTTTTAGCCCACTCCTTTTCGAAAATTTTCTGAACATTTCCCCAATACCAAATACAAGTCACTACCAAATGTCCGACCAAAATTCCATGAGTCTTAAGTTTCTCAGCTAGAAATAAAATCCTACCACCAAATCCTAAAATATTACTCTATCATCTCAGGAAAGGTGAAATTGCTACTAAGATGGAAAGGGGAAAGGGTATCGACATAGAGCTAACAGAGGAGGATTTGAGAATGGAATTGCAGCGGCTAAGGCAAGATATCCAAGAAACCAGAGAAAGGAGAATGGAAGTGGAGTTTGCCATTGCGGTCACACAAGCAGCAAATGCGGCACTAGATGCGGAATTGGCGGCAAAGATGACAAAATGCGATGTTATAAGTAAAAAGACAGTTGATGTGCGGAAGGAATATGACGTCTTCAAGAATGATATAACTATGAGACTTCATAAGATACGCGGGAAATGCTCTTTCTTCAATCAAGAAGCCAATAGTGGTCCCGAAGACACTCACCCTGGAGCTATTGAAGAAGATGCCGATGAGGAAATCATCTATATACCTCCCTTCCTGGGATGTCTGAAAGGATGAGACAAAAAGATCACTCTCCCGATTTATGAGCGGACACATAGCGTGGGGGAAAGAGTCGTGTCGTGTGCTCTCATTTACGAGCACCTTAAGGACTCAGGTATGCTGAAGCCTCTCGAAGGAACCACTTTTGGGTTTGGGCATGAAAGCTCTCAAAAGACATATGCCTACCACCTGAACCAAAGAGGACACACTATAGAGGAATGTGTGGAGCTTAAGGCAGCAATCCGCAACCTGATCAACATTGGGGAGATCCCGTATATGTGGGGTGAGAACACCGTTCTTACCTGTGACCAACCGGAGCCTAGTATGTTGGTCACTAAGCACACTTTGTTCTATTATCACTACTTCACGCCTTTCAAGAAAACGTTGCTGAATAACTACAGTTTGTTAGTTCGAAAAGGAGTCTTGGCGTCTATCGGAAAGGATGACGAAGCAATCGGTCCAGTTGGAATTGAGATCTGGAAACCATGCCCTTATCATGATGCCATATATCACAACATTGGAATATGCCTCAGGTTTCGCTATGACGTGGAATCCCTCGTCAACATGGGAAAGATTCAAGTTGAGTTTGTCCTCCATGGTTCGGAGCTCGACCACTATGATGAGAGAGAGAGAGAGTGGAGGTCAAAGAAAGAGACCGTCAAGATAGATATGAAGGAGGAAATTAGAAAAGCCATGAAGGAGTTGAACTGCATTCCTGAGGTCGCCGGGTTGAGTTACGAAGACCTGTGCATTCATCCGAATTTGGACCTCCCGAAAGGGTTCAAGGTGCCAAAATTTGACATCTTCGAAGGAACGGGGAACCCCTTGGCACACCTGAGGGCCTACTGTGACCAACTCGTGGGAGTTGGGAGAGACGAAACTTTGTTAATACGGCTTTTTAGTCGAAGTCTGAGCGGAGAGGCTCTAGAATGGTTTACGTCTCATGAAACGAGACAGTGGTCTAGCTGGAACGCTTTGGCTAAGGACTTCATCGAACGATTCGCCTACAATGTGGAGATCGTTACTCCTAGAGAAGATGAAGCAGAAGTCGACCGAAAGTTACAGAGAATTCGCATATAGATGGCGAAAGGAGGCAGCTAGAGTTAGACCTCCTATGTCAGAAAAGGAAATTGTCGAAGTGTTTGTGCGGGTTCAAGAGCCCGAATATTTGTTGACATCCAATTTTGGCCCTTCACAATTTAGTTAATTTTCAAGCTTCTTTGATTTCACACAATTTGAAACAAATTATTTATGAATCTTTCGAGACCATTTTCAAGGAAATTTGGTCATTTTCCTATAAAGTATATACATCTTCATACACTTATAATATATAGATTTATGTATTTATTACTTTGAATAAATATTTAGAAAAAAATAAAATAAAATTATTTACTAAAAATAGAGTTTTAGCTAAGTGTTCATTTTATTTCCTCAAAAATCATTTAGAGTACATAACTACTCTGTTTATTTCAAAATAAATTTTAATTATATGTTAAATGATTATTTTACATTGTTAAATTTAAGAAGCTTAATAGTTAATTAAATACATAATTTATTTCGCTTGCGATTTAATTAGAATACGGTGAAAGGACCAAATTCTTCAATCATCCCTTTAAAGACCCATGCGGACCAGGAGATCTCAAATTTTGGCCCAGCATTTTTTAACCCAACTCGGCCCAGTTCTTTTATCAACAAAGAGCCCAATTCTCTCTCACGTTAACAGCAACTAGCGACGTCAAAGACAACAGCGTCCTAACGTCAACAGCGATACACAGATGCAAACAACGATTCTGAAAGGCGTGAACTCACAATGAAGCAGACGGAAAGCAGCAGCAGTTCACGGCGTGAGAAGACGCGTGAAACAGTACAGTGCGCTGCATTTTGTTGTCGTCTTCCTCCTTAGCCTCAACAATTCGTACGAGTTTTCAGCCCCAGAAGCCTTGTCCTCGCCTTTTGTACGCGAGCAGGCCAGGTGGAGCAATCTCCTCGCCCTTTCGTCCTTATCCCTCGATCGGACGGCTTCCTTTGCTTATCCGTTAAGCAATCGGTTAGAAATTGGTACAAATTCCAACTCGCTCAACCTGATCCACTGGAGAAAATTTGAAATTTGAACTTTTCCCGCATCGGTTCTATCCCAGAAATTCCCCTCAAATCTCTCCTATAAAAAAGCCCCTCTTCTTACTGTTCAAGGGGGGAATTTTTGGAGACCAAGGAATACACTAAAAGTTTTTAGGAATTCTTGGTTTCCACAGTTTAAAATTTTGTGGCTTCTTGTGGTTGTTTGAGTTTAAAGAGGTGGTGGAGTTATCTCCGTCAAACTCGTCGTCTAGTTCATCCTTACTGTTAGTATTCTATTGGTATAATCGTAAATCTTTCATAGCTTCTTTGGTTCTATTCCTGTTGCTCATATAAATCCCTTCGTAAAGATTAGTGTATGTAATTCCCTACATTCATTCTTGTCATTTATAAGTAGTAAGCAGCTGAATTAGTGTTTTACTTCGGTTTTTCTATTAAGAACTACTGTTGCCAAGATTATTCATTTATTTTTTATTTTTATATGTTTTTCTTGTTTGACATGATACTGTACCCATTGCTCCTGTTTTCGTCATGGTTGATAATTGTCCAAGTTTGTCTTCAAGAGATTAGTTACTATTAGAATTAACTGTTTATCTTATTTATTTGTTGTTGTTGTTGTGTTGTTATTTCTGAATATATTTTCCAATAAGCTTATATGACTATGTATTTGTTCATTTCATTGCTTTCTTTTCTCGACTTGTCCAACATAAGTAAACTTGAATTCTGGCATGTCTGTTCTATACTTCTGTTTTGCTTCTAGGAGTAGTATGTTGGATTCTCTTTTGATCATTCCCGATATGAAGATTGCATTTTAGATTGGATTAATAGCTTTGGTCATCCGGGAAAGACACACTTTCAAGTTCAAATTAGATTTATTGTTGTGATCTGGTTACTGCCTCTTTTAAAATATTTTCCATTTCTTTGAATTGTTGGAATTTGTTAAACTTTCCTAGTAACTCATGTTTCAAATTTAGTTGTTCCCCTCATTTTCTGTGTGCTGAAGTGTCTTAAAATAGCTATATATATGTGTGTTTAGTATTCTTGGTCTTCTTAAATGGTTACCTTAATTCTTTCTAAGGTTTTGTTAAGCTTTATAGTAAATATTTAATTGTCTCTTTCCTTATCTACATTCTGATCTTCTCTTCGCTTAAAAATATGACTGGAATTTATGATTGTGTTATTTCTCGGTTTGAATGTGAAAGAAATATGTTAGGAGTGGAAATTAATTTTCTTCCTTTGTTTCTGTTGGTTTCCTCCTTCGTTTCACATATTTAGCTCACATTATTATGTGTTGTTTGAATTTGTTTACGTGTCAAATTAATGCTAGCCCCTTCTTGTTAATTTGCTGATCTCTATTCCCATATTTCTTCTGCGCATGAACGCTCTAAATTCCCTTGCTCCTTGGCTAGTTTATTTTCAGTTTTTGATGTAAAGTCTTAGATGAATTTTGATATTGTTGTGTCCTAATATTGTAGTCATTATAAGTTTTTCATCCTTTCATAAATTCAATATAGATGAAGAGCATATGCCTTGAATTTTTACTCATTTGTCCTGCCGATTATTTTACTTAGAAGTTAAACCGGTTTGTTAATAAAATTTAGCTTTGCCTTTGTTTATATGTGCATTTGTTACATGAATATTTTGAGATGCTGTTTTTTTTTAATCTAATTCTTTAGTTATCATTTTTTTTAGCATTCACCGTGTGTAAATATCGAAATAAATGTGTGACCGTCTCCCAAACTTGTAATCTATTTTATTCCTTTTACCATATGGTACCAGTGCTGATTGTTATTTAAAAGATTCCTTATGACGTGATCGGATATTATGATTTCTTTATTCACTATGAGAAATGCATCTTGGTCATTAAATATATTTAATTCTCATTGGCTTTTAGTTATAATCTTATTTTTCTTATGATTAATTCCAACATGTTGAGGCAGTTAGTTTTTCGGCAATAATGGGTTTGTTGATTAAATGGTGGTGAAGGACAAATTGCCGAATTGATATCCTTAAACCTTATCTCTTAGTTTAACTATTGAAGAATTTGTTCATTTACTTATCCTTATTTCCTTTGTTCTCTTTGCATGAATTCTCTCCGAATGAGTCCAATGAACTCCCTATCTCTTGCATTTTCATCCCTTCGAGTCCTCCTCCAAATCGTGAAAGGGAAACTAATATCATCGGGTTAAATTTCAAATCGCTGGCAGCAGCTCAACAACAGAGATACAACACTCCTAAAAGCTGAAAAATTGGAAATTTTGGACTTAAAAGAAGTCCAATTTAACCGAAGCAGTAGCAGCAGTCCCCAAAGGGGCTAAAATTGAGAGTTATTGGACTTTAACAAGTCCAATTTATACAATAACACCGACAGGAGCTAAGCAAGAAGCAGAAATTGGGTTAAAACCCAAAATTGATGAAGCAGCGGATCGGCAATTCGTACCCAAAAGGGACTTAATATGGGCTGAAAATGTTTTGTTTATATGTTCTTATTAGTATTATCATTGATGCTAACTTTTTTTCTTCTTATATCTAACTTCTAACTTAGATGAATCCTCGGGAGTTCTTTCATGATTTTTCTATTTCGTTATTTATTTACTTTAAGTATTTAAATTTTCAAAATTCATTTTAAGTTAAACAATTTAAGCTTATTAGAATAACTTAAGAACCTTTCATGTTCTTTCATAGTTATTGAAAAGCTTTGAATCCATTTATGAGTTTGAACTAATCATTTAGTTCAAATTTTTGAATAGGATAAAATTGTTAAAGTTTCTTAAACTAAATTAGTTGTCTTTAAAATTAACTCAAGACTTTGTATGAATGACTTAAGGATTTTCTATATCCTTTCGTAGTTGTTAAACAAGGTCCTTTAATCCATGTTTATGAGTTAGAATTAATTGTATGATTCAAAATATGACTATGGATAAAAGTTTTAAGTTAGGATTATTTTTGAGATTTTTAGAAGTATCAAGAGATTTTATCTAAGTTTCAAATTAAATTTTTATAATTAAGGAACCATTTTTTACAAAGTTAGCCAAAATTTTCAATCCGTCGGTCAACCGCGTGTTAGCGGATTCACTACGATGCCTAAACCCTTCCTTAGAGAATTATTTGAATCCTTACCCGACTCTGGTTTATTTAAAATGTTTTTCTTTCAAAAATTCCTTTTTTAAATGATTTTCTTAATTTTTCCTGAAAATTAAGTGGCGACTTCCAAATTATGATTTTTTCCAAAACTTAACAAAAATTGCCAAAGTTGCGAAAATGGTCTCGAAACCTTAGTTTTCAAGATCGGGTCGTAACAATATTATGACAGAATCATATTGCTCGTTGGAGCAAAATTTGCTGAGATAGTCAAAGTAGGTGAGACTATCGAAGATGGATTGAGAACCGGGAAGATTGCCCGTGTTGTTGCCTCTCCCGGATCCTCGGGCTTATTGAAGAAAAAAGGAGAGGATGTGTCCTCTATCTCTTATGAGGGGAAGAAGACCCCAAGGAACTCCTCATCATACCAAGGTCGTTCTCGACCTTCACAGAGTTCATACCCGACTTGTTATGTACAGGCTGATTACTAGAATACCACTCCCCCCAGTTACCAACATACTCCTCTTCCCAGTTATCAAAATACTCCCCTTCCTAGCTACCAAACTCCCCCTACTATCTACCAAACTCCCCCTCCAGCTTACGAGACTCCATCTCATCACTACCGAAATGCCGCCCCCAACTGTGCCAACTTCAGAGAAATTACCAAATGCCTCCCCCAATGTACCAAACCCCAGCTCCACTTTACCAAAATACCCCCTTGAACTACCAAGCTCCACAATCAAACTACCAAACCAACTCATATCCCCGATATCAAGCCCCCCGTCCGAATGCTCCAAATTATCGCCAAATGGCTCCTCCTCAACAAGGCAATTACGATCCCTCCCGTCCTAGATTTGAGAAGAAGCCTGCTAGAACTTTCACTCCGCTTATTGAAAGTCAAAAAAAGTTGTTCCAGCGATTAACTGCGGCAGGATATATTCATCCAGTGAGGCCCAGGCCGGTTGACACTAGCTCAAAGTTTTACAGACCTGATCAGTGGTGCGCATATCACTCCAACAGTGTTGGACATTATACCGAGGATTGTATCAATCTGAAGCATAATATCCAAGACCTGATTGACCAGAATGTGGTCTCTCTTCAGACAGTCGCGCCTAATGTCAATAGTAATCCTTTGCCAATTCATGGAGGCGCTACTATCAATATTATAGAGACAGATGATGACTGGTGCGTGACGAACGCAATAGTTCTGATTGCTCCTGATGAACTGAAAAGGGTTGTAGCTTCGTTGAGCATCAAGTTTGTGATTGAAACGGCTGTTACCCAAGGTATGACCATATCTGGCAAGTGCTACACACCGGAAGAGTTAGCTCAAGGAGGGCAGAAGAAAGACCAAACAAAAAAGCCGATCAATGAAGTCGAGGCCGAGGAGTTTTGGAGAAAAATGCAGCCGAAAGATTATTCGATTGTGAAGCATTTGGAGAAGACGCCGGCTCAGATCTCTGTGTGGGCCTTATTGATGAGTTCGCAGTTACATAGGCAGGCTCTGATGAGGGCTTTGGATGATACTTATAAGCATGTGGGTACTAACAGTGACAATTTAGCAGCCATGATAAACCAGGTCATCCGAGGATACCGAATCAGTTTTTGCGACGAAGAGCTACCCTTTGAAGGGAGGATGCACAACAAAGCTATGCACGTCACCATCAAATGTCGGGACAAAGTTATAAATCGTGTTTTGGTCGACGATGGGTCCGGTCTCAACATATGTCCATTTTCTACTCTCAAGCAGCTGAAATTCGACTTGGGAAAGGTTCAACAAAACCAGGTCAATGTGAGAACTTTCGATGGAGTGTAGAGAGACACGATAGGGGCAGTAAATTTGGATGTTCAGATGGGGCCTGCAGAATTCAATATGGAGTTTTAGGTGTTGGACATCAATACCAGCTACAATTTGCTTCTTGGAATATCGTTTATCCATATGGCTGGGGCTGTGCCTTCTACCCTTCACCAATTGATGAAATTTGTTTGGAAGGATCAGAAATTGGTCATTCATAGTGAGGGGAGTCACTCCGATGGGTATGCGCCGATCGTTCACGAGGTTTCCCGAGGTTGTGATTTCTACATGGTGGAGATGGTAAATGCCACCGGTGATGATTTGGTTCCGCAACCTCTTATGCCCTCCGTGTACAAGATGATTGCTACTGTCATGCTCCAGAGTAGTTTCGAACCAGGTTTCGAATTGGGGAAACACTTTCAAGGAATTGTCGTGCCTGTCCAAATTCCTCCCAAAAGAGTAAAGTTTGGTTTGGGGTATGTCCCACGGATGTTGATAAAGCAGAGATTAAGAACAAGAGTATTGATCAAGCATTGGCTAGGCCAATTCCTCATCTGTACTAGTCATTTTCGGTACGAGAAAATGTCAACGATGGTGGTCTTGGGGAAGGAATCTGAGGCCTTTTGAGGAGATTGATGCGGTCATCGAGAAAGAGGCTGGGACATCATGCATCCGTGACGCAGAACCTGAGGAGCGATTGCAGAACTGGACCTCCACACCACTCCTGATTTCCCGCTCATCTGGATAGAAAAGACATGTGTCTTTGCTTGTTTTAAAATCGGTGGTAGTCCGGAAGAGGCCCGAGACCCACCCTTTATGCAACTGTTATTTGTTTGAAGCTTTTAAATTCCTTTGTGATGTTTTAAAAGGCAAAATGGCCCTCGGCCATGGCCAAAGTTTGTGCTTGTCTTTCAATCTAAATGAAAAGCCTCTTTTAACAAAATTTGTTTGTTTATTTATCTGTTTATATTTTACTTTCCTAACTTTGTTTGTTTATGGTTTCAGTAATATTAATTTAAAACTTACCAATGTCATATCATGTCATGAACCGAGTGAACGAAATGAGGCAGGTGATGATGAGTGTGAGGAATATGAAGAAGAAAATGAGGTACCTGAATATGTTGCCGAAAAATTTCGAAAATTTGAGAATCAATACAAGCCGAATTTGGAAGAAACCAAAACTGTGAATCTCGGAGATGAGGAATGTCCATCTAACTGAAGCTCAAAGGAGAGACCTGGTCCATTTTCTCGGGGAGTACATTGATGTGTTTGCTTGGTCTTACAGAGATAATCCAGGATTGAGTACGAATATAGTGTCCCACAAGTTGCCGATTAACCCAGATTTTAGTCCAGTAAAACAAAAGACTCGAAAGTTCAAGCCTGAGTTGAGTTTGCAGATCAAAAAGGAGATTACAAAGCAGATCGAGTCCCAAGTAGTGGAAGTGACGCAGTATCCGACTTGTTTAGCCAACGTTGTTCCGGTTTCCAAGAAAGATGGAAAGATCAGAATTTGTCTTGACTACAGAGATCTCAACAAAGCTAGCCCGAAAGATAATTTTCCATTGCCAAATATTCCCATCCTCATTGATAACTGTGCTAAGCATGAGATGTAGTCATTTGTGGATTGTTATGCGGGTTACCACCAGATCCTGATGGACGAAGAAGATGCAGAAAATACAGTTTTCATCACGCCCTGGGGGGTATATCATTATCGGGTGATGCCTTTTGGTCTCAAGAATGCCGGCGCTACTTATATGAGGGACATGACAACTATCTTTCACGATATGAATCACAAAGAGATCGAAGTGTATGTAGATGATGTCATAATCAAGTCCCGCGAGAGTTTGGATCACTTGACTCACTTGAGGAAATTCTTTGATCGTTTATGCCGATACAATTTGAAGTTAAATCCCGCCAAGTGTGCTTTTGGAGTGCCAGCTGGCAAGTTGTTGGGATTTATAGTCAATAGGAGGGGCATTGAGGTTGACCCTCCAAGATCAAGGCGATCCAGGAATTACCTCCTCCGAAGACCAAGAAAGAGTTGATGAGTTTTTTAGGAAGGTTGAACTACATCAGCCGGTTCATAGCTCAATCCATCGTGGTGTGTGATCCCATCTTTAAGTTATTGAAAAAAGATGTCTCGACCAAATGGACCGGAGAATGTCATACTGCTTTTAATGCCATCAAGAACTATTTGTCCAATCCACCGGTGTTGGTCCCTCCGTGAGAAGGGAGTCCGTTATTGCTATATTTGTCGGTCTCAGATAATGCATTGGGATGCGTGCTTGGTCAACATGATGAAACAGGGAAGAAGGAGCGAGCTATCTATTACTTGAGCAAAAAGTTCACTCCATATGAGGCTCGTTACACTCTTTTGGAGAGAACATGTTGTGCTTTGACTTGGATTGCTCAAAAGTTGAGACATTATTTGTCTTCTTATACCACATACCTTATTTCTAGGATGGACCCGTTGAAATATATTTTCCAGAAAGCAATGCCGACTGGAAAGTTGGCTAAATGGCAAATGATTTTGAGTAAGTTTGACATTGTGTATGTGACTCAAAAGGCGATAAAAGCACAAGCCTTAGCTGTTCATCTTGCGGAGAATCCAGTTGATGAGGAGTATGAACCGCTCAAGACTTATTTTCCCGACGAGGAAGATTCATTTGATGGAGAAGATATTTCTGAAGCCTACCTTGGTTGGAGAGTATTCTTTGATGGAGCGGCAAATCACCAAGGGAAAGGTATCGGAGCAGTCTTAGTGTCAGAATCTGGTCAGCATTATCCTATGGCGGCTAAACTCCAATTTGATTTCACAAACAACATGGCTGAGTATGAAGCTTGCATCCTATGTCTAAGGATGGCCATTGATATGAATGTTCACGATCTGTTGGTTATTGGAGATTTAGATTTGTTGACATCAGGTCCAAGGAGAATAGGCTGTGAAGAATCCATAGATCACACCGTATGTGTAGTATATACGGAAGTTGTGCAAGAGATTTCGCAAGATTGAGTTCAAGCACACTCCCAGGACATAGAATGAGTTGTCCGATGCTCATGCCACCATCGCATCAATGATTAAGCATCCAGATGCAAGTTATATTGATCCAGTGGATATAGAGGTAAAAGAGCAGTATGTCCATTGTTCGCATGCTGAAGCGGAACCAGATGGTACGCCTTGGTATTTTGACATCAAGAAGTATTTAGAGGACGGGACCTATCCTGAGAATGCAACGTTTAACTAGAAGAAGTCGATACGCCGCATGACCCTCAATTTCTTTGTAAGTGGGGAAATCATTTACATGAGGACTCCAGATTTAGGTCTTCTCAGATGCGTTGAAGCTAATGAAGCAGCAAAGCTTCTTGAACAGATACATGCCGGAGTTTGTGGTACTCATATGAATGGACTCACTTTGTCGAGAAAGGTCCTTCGTGCCGGTTACCTTTGGATGACTATGGAACATGATTGTTGCAAATTTGTGCAGAAATGCCACAAATGTCAAGTGCATGGTGATTTGATTCGAGTGCCACCTCACGAACTCAATGTTATGAGTTCACCTTGGCCGTTTGTAGCTTGGGGCATGGATGTCATTGGTCCAATAGAGCCAGCCGCCTCTAACGGACGCAGATTCATTTTGGTTGCCATTGACTACTTCACCAAGTGGGTGGAAGCAGTTTCATACAAGTCGGTGACCAAGAAAGTTGTAACTGATTTTGTTCGCAACAATTTGATATGTAGGTTTGGAGTACCGGAATCCATCATTACTGATAATGGAGCGAATTTCAACAGTCATTTGATAAGAGAGATATGTGAACAATTCAAGATTACTCACCGAAACTCAACCGCCTATCGTCCCCAAATGAGTGGTGCCGTAGAAGCTGCCAACAAGAACATAAAGAAGATTTTGAGGAAAATGATTGATAATCGCAGAGGTTGGCACAAGATGTTGCCATATGCTTTGTTGGGTTACCGAACGACTATCAAAACATCAGTTGGAGCTACTCCGTATCTGCTGGTATATGGAACAGAAGCAGTTATACCTGTAGAATTTGAAATACCTTCATTGAGAATCATTCAAGAAGCTAAATTCAACGATGTTGAATGGGTCCGTAAGCGGATTAGTCAGTTAACACTGATTGATGAGAAAATAATAGTTGTTGTTTGTCATGGACAACTGTATCGACAGAGAATGGTTCGTGCTCTCCATAAGAAAGTAAGAACTAGGATATTTGAAATCGCCTAGCTGGTCCTAAAACACATTTTTCCTCATCAGGATGAGTACAAAGGGAAATTCGCACAAAATTGGCAAGGACCCTACATGGTTCGTAAAGTGTTATCTAGAGGTGCCTTGGCCCTGCGGAGATGGATGGCACCGAATGGCCAAAACCGATCAACTCAGATGTTGTCAATAGATATTATGTGTGAAGTTTCAGTTTGTATTTTTGTTATTTCCTTGTAATCGTTCTATCTGCTTGTAATCACTTTGTTTAACATTTTATCCCTTTTGTAATGAATTACATTTGACCTGAATTCTCAAAATTGAGATACGTAGGCGGCCTATGTCGGCCTTGGTCACTCATTTATCCCCTTTTAAATATTTCTTTGTATTTGAACTACGTTTGACCTGAATTCTCAAGAATGAGATACGTAGGCGGCCTATGTCGGCCTCGGTCACCCTTTTATTCCCTTTTAATATTTCCTTGTATTTGAACTATGTTTGAACTGAATTCTCAAGAATGAGATACGTAGGCGGCCTATGTCGGCCTCGGTCACCCTTTTATTCCCTTTTAATACTTCCTTATATTTGAACTACATTCGATCTGAATTCTCAAGAATGAGATACGTAAGCGGCCTATGTCAGTCTCGGTCGATTTCTCTGTAAATTTCCAACTTTTGTTAATCCTCGAGAGACGGAATTATGTTTGACCTGATTCCTGCCTCAACGGGATACGTAGGCGCCACAAGGGTTCGGTCATATCTCCCGTAAGATTTCTATTTTTCCTTTACAATAGAAACTGGGACAGAATTTTTGGGAGGGACTCAAAAATTCTCAAGAAAAAGATCTCTCCAACAAAGTCAAGACTGAAGTTACTTTGAGATTCGCAACTGAGACAGAATTTTTGAGGGGATCTCAAAAATTCTGTGGTTTGATCACCAACGGTTAAAGATACACCAAGACAGTTAATTTCATTTTCCTCGAATTTCTTGCATCAATCCAAGTAAAACAAGGGACAGTTGTTGACACCTAATTTTGACCCTCCACGATAGAAATTAATTATTTCGAGCCTCTCCAATTTTAAATGAGTTAAAATAATTAATTTTTATAAAAAATTCAAAATACTTCGCAAGTTATTTTAAAGTAATTTTAGATGCTTTCATAATTTTTAAGTAATATATATTTCTGCACAAATATGTATATAATTACCATATTTTATGAATATTCAAAAATCATCTCAAAAAGAGTTTGTTTTAATTAAATATTCAATTAAATTAATTTGGTTTAAAGTATACTTATAGGTTATTTAGTCTTTAGTTTATTTATTCTTATTTTTATGTTATTTTATCTTATTTAAATTTGTTGATTTGGAAAGCACATTTTATTAATTTACGATATATAAATTATGGCTATAGTTTTAAGTTAATTGGTTTATAATCAAATTAATTATTTTGTTTCGTTAAAATTGAGAAGCTAATTAACTAATTTATATTAATTCATCTCATTTAGTTATTAGCCAAATCCCCTAAACCCATTTGTGATAAACTAAAGTTGGGCCCAATTCCAGCAGCCCATCTCATTGTTTCCCAATTCCCATTCCATTTTAATTCCCATTAATTCCCAACTAATTAATTCAACCGACACAGCCCACCAAAACTCATTTCACGTTCCTAATTGTCAGCCCAATACATACATACAACAATACTAAAATAATAACAACAACATACACCAACCGACCCCATCCCCTTTATTTCCCTCAACTCAACATGTCCAGCAAAGGCAATTCAGTTGGCCCAACTTTTAAACCCCAACCCGGCCCATTCCAAAGCAAAGAAATTCAGACCCATCGCTTCCAACGCTAAAACACGACAACAAACAGTAAATTCACAGATGCCATCTTCACGATCGCACCAAACGACACCAGTAAAAGCTCAAAACGACAATTAAATGGCTCCAACGACATCAATTCTTCCGTCAAAATACACGGAACAGCGAGGAACAAAGACAGTACGCTGCAAATTTTGTCTTCTTCCTCCCATCCTTCTCAATCCGTACATTAGCAACAGCACGCGTCTGTCCCCATTTCCTCTTTCGGAATGGGGACGAAACTTCGAAAAAGGCTGTTTGTCCGAAAATGGTGAAGGATTTTGAATTTCGAATTGGAGTTGGGCTTTTATCTATTGTTAGTTGAAGTAGTAACTACTTTTTGTCGTTTTTATGACCCATGTTGTTCTACTGCCTAGCTAAGCATGTTTGATTCGAGTTTATGTCTTCATTTTGCTTAAAATCTGGTCGAAAATACTTACAACTTGTAGTTTAGGTTTATAAAATGTGGGTGTTGCCTGTTCCCAATTTACACCTTACTTCTAATTCTTGTCTCCATTCCCAAATTGATAGTGTTACTTGACGTTTTTTTATGTCTTAGTTTGCAGCCTACTCTTTGCTAAGAATAGGATTTGTTCATTAATGTGGTCCCATTTTGCATTAAAATTAGCATTTGCTTGACAACTAGTTAGCTTTAATGTGTCTGTCGATTATGAGCATATAAGTATTAGTGTATGGTTGTCCGTGTATCTCACATACTTCTCCGTTTTTCAGCATGCTCTCGTGTTTATTAGATTATTATATAGTTTCTATAGTTATTTGGATAGCTACTGATTCATCCTCTCTGTCCATCTTAGTTTTGTTCTTGTTTTATCTTTGGATCTATGTTTAGCTACTGTTTTGTCATCTTCTTTAATTCCCAGTTGATTACTTGTTGTTTAGTCATAGACATTGATTATTTATTTAGTATTTAAGTTTCAGATATTGGCCCCCTTTTGATAGTAAAATAATGATGTGCTTATTTTATGATTAGTGTTTGCCTTTTCCATAAATTCAAATCGGTGTGAATCTTACTCCATTATTAAGAAATAATGAAACGTGCTTGCTTTAATTGGTTATTTTACCTTTCATGTTAATTGTGGTATATTAGTTGGTCACGTGAGCCAAATATAATTGCATTTTTTTTTTAATTTATTCAACCATGCATAGGTTTCAAACTTTAAACTCATTTTCCTTATCAAGGCTATTGTTCCGTAGGATGTCATATTAATTTAAATATTCATGTAATTTTGGTTTAAGTCTAAGCATGCTAGGCAACAGACGTCAAAGTTTTATTTGTATGTCTCATGTATGTGGTTTGTTAATATTATCGCTATTTCCACATTTTTTGGAATGAACATACTTTTGTCCTTTTGTTTGGGAGCCAACTGGAAGAATAATTTTTTTTAAGTTATCATATTCTGCCTAGTATGTGCACTGGGTTATATTTCTTGTAACTTTACTTTATTTATTTTTTGTTTATAGAAGGCATTCGAGGGAGTGTATATTAATTATTTTTTTTGTTATTTTATTTCTCTTCACATTTGATGCTTCGCCGAGTCTATTTGGACTCTTCCCATCGCGTCCTTGCATTTTTGAGTATCGAGTCAACCCTCCGGTGTTCAAGAGCAAAATAGAATTGACATACAGGAGTTCAGAGCGGATATACATGATTTGTATACACTAGTATACTCCTAGTGTATAAGGAAATCAAGAAATGGGTCTAAAGTCCCCCTAAATTCAGCTTTTTGTATTCTGTTTTTGGGCCTAAGCCCTTTTTATTTTAATTATTATCTTGTTAGTTTAGGACAAGTGGAATTGGGCCAAAGGCCCAAAGAAAAGATATTTTCAGATTAGTCCAGGACAAGTACTAAATATTGAGCCTTTGGTCCCAAAATAGAAATTAGGCCCAAGTGTTGATCCAGGCGGACAGAAAACCAGACTTGAGCCCAAAACTCTCTTTCTCTTTATTTATGTGTTTCGTATTTATTTAATTGTTTATTTGCTAGTCGATTTTAAGGTTGTCCTTCGATTTCCCCAAAAGGATAGTCGTTTCTAGATTTTCTAAAGACTAAATAATCATACTTATTTCACTACTTAAGTTACTTCGAAATGATTTTCTTAAGTAATCCCTTACTATTTCCCTCTCCCCCCCCTAAAAAAT
The DNA here is from genome assembly GCA_036250505.1 of Solanum acaule. Classification (NCBI taxonomy): domain Eukaryota; kingdom Viridiplantae; phylum Streptophyta; class Magnoliopsida; order Solanales; family Solanaceae; genus Solanum; species Solanum acaule. The sequence continues at coordinate 2,789 of JAJOOR010008333.1, read as the reverse complement.
ATTTCTAAGTCTCAAGTTGCTTATTTTCTAAACTTGTCAAGCATGCTTTTATTTTAAAATCGTTTAGCCAAATAGTAATTGCCGAATAACCGTGTATTAGTGGGCATTTCGGGTGCTTTTAAACCCTTCCTGAAATGCTAATAAGAACCTCGAACCCCCTTGAATATTTTTCAATTGATTTCCTGTTTTAATCTTTTGAAAAATCGGTTTTCTTAATTTCCCTTCAAAAATTAAGTGGCGACTCTTAAACCAGTCTTAAATTATATTTTAAATAAAACAAGTAGTGCAAACTTTTAATATAATACCTAGCTAATTAAATGATTTAATAATTAATAATTCATTAAATTCCAAAACTCACAAATAAAGGAGTAGAAAATGTACTTTTCAATTAATTGAAGATTAGATATTCTTAGAGAAATTAGGGTTGTTCATAGTTCGATTTAGATCAATTTTTCTTATAACCAAAATTAAATCAATTTGGTCGTTTTAAATTTCTAAAAGCAAACCAAATTAATTAAAATAAAAATCACCGATTTGATTCGATTTTTCAATTGATAACTAGCTAATGATAATTTGATAATAGCAAACAAACGGATGCACGAGACAAGTATTTCACATGAACATTATGAATCAACAAGTTTTCATCTACTATCACAAAATGAATGTATCTGAATTTTCAATTATTTTGAAACTTTAGCATGTTTAAGTTGCATAAGGATAGAGATAATATACAGAAATAATATCCAACTTTAAATAGAATGATCAATCCTTCAAAAATCAAAGGGCGCAAACCATTGAAGATTAGATGGATATGTTAACAAAATAAATAACTTCATCGGAATGAGCGAAAAAAGAAAGTCGAACTTTTTTAATTTTGAGATCAGAAAAAGATTGATCGATCAGGATCAAATATGACTGTCTAGTGGCGATGAGCCATCAGACCCAATTGAGGGTTAATTTTGATGTTTGGAAACTTCCATAACAATCAACTGAAATTTATGTGACGTTCAAAAGGGAAGATGTATTAACCATTATATTTTGATTGATCTATTTTTTTCCCTATATTTATCGCAAGGTCGGTAAATTCATTAGAAATGGATTAATATAACATAATGACAAGAGATAGTTGCTCAGATGATAAGTACTTTTATTTTTAGTTCTAAAATTGTGTGTTTGAATCACTGAAAAAGCGAAAAGGTAAAAGTGAGTCGGATGAATTCATGTATATTGATTTTCAATTTTTTTTTCTTTTAGGGAGAAGCTAATAAAATCCTAGCAGGCCAAATGTAAACATCTCTTTTTTGGTTTTTTTTTCTTAAATTATTTTCTGAATTTATTAACATCTCTTTCTAATTATTTTTTTTGAAAAATTGTATAAAATAGCAAATTATTAATTCAAATTAAATGTTATAACCATAGTTTGATTTAATTGTAATCTGTAGCAAACAGTTGTCATTCGCCTCTCTCCCTAGGTTTCTCGCTCGCCACTCTCTCCCTCGCCTCTCTCGCTTTTATACAAACACAAATGTATAAAATGCATTTGTGTTTGTATAAAGCGAGAGAAAATTATATATACAAATACATATATTTTCGTCATATACACTTATAATTATACAAATACAAATCTTTAAATTTCCCTGCCCACTTCTCTTTTGCCTTTCTCTCTTTCTTGTTTTATACAAACACAGATTATATAAATTACAATGTATAATTTGTGTTGTATAAAGAGAGAGAGAGAGATTTGATATACAAATGTTTTATTTCGATTCAATTGTATACAAATTCAAATTTTATGCAGATATACAAACACATAAAATTGAATTGAGAGGTTGTCATCGATTTATACAAACGAGAGGCTGTCAGCGATCTATACAATTGGCCTGCCAGCGAAATTATACAAATCTGAAGGTCCCGCCAGCGAGTTATACAATCTGATGCTCCATAGCAAACATATGTTTGCTATGGAGCGCAATTATACAAACTATAATTATAACATACAAATATGATTTTTATGTTTGTTATATGTGGAAGTTGCTCTTTTTCTTTTGGGGAAGTTTTTATCATGTGTCTAATATTTATATTCCCGCCAAATGTAATCCATTCGGGAATAGTGCTCCCTACTAAAAAAAAAATATTCCTCCTTTTAAGTTATTTCTTGAATGTAAAAATATATATACATTAGAATTCCTCAGTATTGATTCGAAGTCTACTTTTCTTAATTTAGCAATTATGTTTATGAAAGCATATATTTTGAGTGAATAGTAATAGTGTTTGATCAAGTTATTTATGAAAAAACTTCAATTAATATTAAAGAAGTATATCATTTGTGTTTGGTCACTCAGTAATCAAATTACATACATGAGATATATATCTTTATATACTTTACAATTAATATCATTTAAATAGATAAACAATTTGATATATTCATATGAGAGATTTAATTAAGTGTTTCAATTTTACGTAAATAAATTGTAAAAATTAAATAAAAGAGAACAAGTTCTTGAGACTATTGGAATTAATGTGTTGTAGAAAATATATGAAGTTGTTATAAAATATTATAGTGTGGATGTCCACTACACCAAGAAGTTACTCTCACCCATTATCTCCATTACTTTCCTCCATTATGAAGATAACCATAACCTCCATAACCTCCAACTTTATAACACCATTATTCTTGTAACCTTTCACTTTCATAACCTCCTCCATTATATTCATGTTAATGTCATGTTTATGACTAACCCTTTGTATGCCTCTATGTTACACTATAAATAGAGGCAAGGGTTCATATT
>JAJOOR010008332.1:0-26691 GCA_036250505.1 Solanum acaule | reverse complement strand
AATTTTCTAAAATAAATAACTTGCAATATTAATATTAAAAACATACAATATTATTACGAAAAATCATCAAAATTACTTCTCGATTCAAATCTCCTACTATTTAATGCATCATTGTACATTTTATATATTTACATATGACATAAAAATAAAACATACAGTGTCTTTAAACTCCTACTTAATCGATATCATTTTTTGTTTTTTAAAAACAATGAAAAAAAAACACAAAATTAGAATTTAATGTTAAAAACTTTTAGTGACGATTTTCTGGGCTTTTGTGGCGACTGTTGTTGCCGCTAAAGGTCTAGTTCTTTTGTAGTGAATCCTAGTTGGCAATGCTAGGTGGAAGGATTAGTCCCATGTGGCTTGCCATGTCAATAAAAATTTGGGGTGTTAACTCTTGAGGGTATTTGTGGTCTCTTAGGATAATAGCAGGGGCATTTTTGATCCCAAAATGTAACGAAGGGTATAAGTGATCTATTTCACATAGTTCAGGGGTAATTTTGACCCTTTTCCAAATATATTAAAAGTGATCTAGTGAAAAAAAAAATGTTATTGCTATAAATGGTAAATATTTTTCAATGTAGTATACTTATATAAGTTTCCCAAATTTTAATGGGTTGAGTTATATACGAAACTGTGTGTTTATGAAATTTTATGTCATTGATATAACTAGATCGAAAAGCTTCTAAGAAAGTCAGCCGAATAAAATAGGGTCTTGCTTAATCGTGAAAGAAGGAATTTTGGTTAAAACGTAGATATTGTACCACAAGAATTGTTACTGACATTTTACACCTATAACTTTAAAGATGAACCACTAATAATCCAACGCCTAATAAAAGTAGAGAAAATTTTAGAAATAGCAAACATAATACACATAATAAGGCTCTATAGCTATAGTTTTGATAGTTGTGCTCTATAATTATAGTTTCATTTGCTATGGAGGCTGCGGTTTGTATATTTCTGTCCGTTTGTTTATTTCGCTTGTGAATATACAACTAGGGTAAGTATATACAAATTATGTATTTAGACATTTAGGAATTTTTTAGAACTCCATTTGTATATTTCATTTGACAATATACAAAGATGGTAATTTATTATGATTTTTTCATAAATCGTATACAAATAGCTAGGATAAGCATATACAAAATTTTGAATTTGTACAATCAGGAACCAAATTATACAAATCAGGCAAATAAGAATAATCGGAGAAACGTAGCCGTGAATTACAATGTTCTTAAACTATAGCTATAGTACCTAATATATATAGGCTAAATATTTGCTATTCCGCATAATTTTTTCATAAAAGTACTATCAGAAACGAAAATATACTAGATAGGTGTGTACATGACCAGGTGGATTTGATTCTTTTTTTAAATATCGTGTCAAATCATTTGTGTAAAAAATTTAAATTTATAAAATCAAACCAAACTAATACAACTCAATTTTTTTAACCTCAGATTTTTTCAGATTTGTGTCATTAAAAAGTCAAAATGAAAATGATCATAATTTAAAAGTGGTAAATCATTATAACAAGTCTAACAAGTATTAACTACATGATTAAACATTAAAGAAGAATTAAATTAGCTTATGTATTTTAATGTCTAAACCAATGTAAAACTAAAGAAGAAATATTTAACATTATTGTCATTTTTAGTGTTGAATTTTTTATTTTTTTAGCATTAGTATTGATTTTATTTTGATTTGGGCTTTATTAGAGTTACTAATAGGAAAAGTTACCTAAATACACAATTTATTTTACCATATTCTTTGAATTCCCTATCATTTGGAAAATTTATAAAAATTTCTACTCTCTCCTATTCTCAGATACATCACTTTACGCGATGTATCAATCGGATACTGTCACTCCCCGAGCCTACACCCTAGACGTGATCGGCACTCGAGAACTATTGTTGGCCCCAAGCGAACCTTTGGCCTGTCTCAACTCTCAGCGGAAGACTTACTCATCAATAAATAAACTCAAAACATAATTTTACTCATAGTCTTTAAAAGAAATAACTCATAATGTATTAGAACAATCACTGGCCAATGAACAACTCAAGTCTTAAACATTAACAATAGAAATGAAAAGATTCCTCAACTACTACTGTTTATGAAGCCTCTACTAATTGAGATGAACGTCGGGACAAGACCCATGACATTCTAATAAACAAAGCTGAAAATGTAAACTCAATGTGAAACCCTCCGAAAAGCAAGGAGGCTCACCAACTCTAGCTGAAACACGATTGGATCAACGGAGCACTGGTTGATGATCCTGATTACCTGTATCTGCATCATAAAATGATGCAAATCAAATGGTGTCATTGAATGTACGAGCATGTAAGGGGAACTCTAAAGCATAGACATATAAGCTTGAACTGGAAGGAAAGGAACATACTTACCTCATCTCAACTCAACTCAACCTCAACTCAAGGAATACTCAAAGATACTTAAAATTTACTCAAACTCAGGGATGCTCAACTCAGTTCAATATAAAACAGTAATAAAGATGCATTATAAAGAAAGCTTTTAAAACAGTAGATAATAACTCAAAGTATTTAAAAATACAATAATAACTCAATTTGTATATAAAGATACAAAATAACTCAATCTGAAAGATTCTCTAACCGACAACCATCACTATGAGCTATGTGATGATACAACGTCTCGCCCACACTACCAGAATTGTCTTATACCTTGTCGGAATATAAGACATCCTCAACTAAGGGGATCCACTAAGCTATGCTTAAAAAGCAATAAGGAATCATCTAAAAAATATGATCTTTTCTACCCATGTTGGCTATATGGTTTATGAAGACTTTGAGTTGTTTGAACTCGTCCTCATATCGGTGCTCAATACTACTCCCAAAATATACTCAACTCATAATTAAAACCATTTTCTCATCCTCAAACTTTGAGATTATTACTCAAAAGGTTTCTCTTAAAAGAGATAGTACTCAAAACTCCACATAACTCATTTGGAAATCAAAGTTTCCTCCTCATTTTAAATGTAAAAACATTTACTCTTGGAATACTTAGTTCCCATATATTCATTTTGAAAAATGAAATTCAACTCTCCTCATCCTCATACTCAAGTACTCAAGTCTTAAAACAAGTTTTAAAAGATTGTAAAAGACTCTTCAACATGACTCGGAAGAACTCTCAAGACTTTACTCTTAACTCTACCTTGAATTTGAATTATGAATTCAAGGGTTATGATTCATGTTATGAATGATCTCTTGTTCTTCCTTTTCTCCTATTTTCTCCTCTTGAACTCTCTTCTAAAACCCTAAGCGTAATTTAGGATTGTGAAAACTGACCCAAATCAGTTTAGACCCCTAAAGTATTACTAAAAACATTTAAAGCTGATAGGGTAAGGAAAATACCAAAATACGCCTCATTAATTCGGGTAAATTTCCTTAACTGAACATGCTGACTTCAAACAGGCATATCTCCCTCATCCGAACTCAAAATATAGCAAACTCGGTGGCGTTGGAAAGGAGATTCCAAGACTTTTCATTTGATATCGTATGGGCCACCTAACTCATCCTTTACTCAAAGTTATGGTTGTTTGAAGTTAACCAAAAACTCACAACTTAAGCATAACTTGATAAACTCTCAAATTAGCTCTTTCCAAATTAGTTCTTGCTAAACTTAGTTCTTTCTAAGGCGGGATGTTACAGATACATCCTTTACACGATGTATGGGGACGTGCTCGATATATTGAGTCGTTGAGTGATGTATTCGAAATAGAGACACGATGAATCGGGACGTTAAGCGCTGTATTCGGAACTATAGGACGCGATGTATCAAAATATTTTGGGACATATTCGGATTCCACCAAATTTAAGAAGTTTTTATAATTTGAAAAGGAGTAGAGATAGGATGTAATTAACTCTTAACACTGGTCGTTTGGTGTGATGGATAAGGGGAGTTAATCCCCAGATAATTTTTAAGTAGCCTCTAATCCTTTGTTTGGTTGCATAGCTTGGGGATAACTTATCGCAGGATTAATAATTAGTACTGGGATAAGTTATCCCTCCCTTTGAGTGGTATAGTAATCCCGAGATAACTTATCCCGGGATAAAATACATAAATGACAAATATATCCCTTTAAACTCTATTTATACCCCACTTTTCACATTTATGTATAACTATTTTTAAAAGTCTTCAACCTCCTTAATCTTAAATAATTCTTTTACAAAAAAAAGTTATTACTAAAAATAAATTATGTAATACAAAATTATAGTACAAATCTTATTATAAATTTGATTTTTCACCAAACAAAAATATTAGCACATGTCCTCCGGATTCCCCCCACCCCCACCCTCCCTACATTATTTTTTAATACCATGTATAATAATATTCACTACTCATTATTTTTATGATAATTCTTCATATTTTTCTATTAAAATATTACACTATATAAATATAATTTTTATTTATAAATTTATTTGACTAATTCTTATGTTTATTTATATTTTGATTTCTCATAAATCCTCTTTTACTTTAACAAACGCAAGATGAAAATTCTATTTTAAGCTAAATAAGAAAATAGTTTTATTTTTAAATACATACGGCACCATTGTGGTAGTGCACACACAAAATTATTTAAGCTAAATAAGAGGAAATTATTTTTAAAAATGAATAATTAAAGCTTGCAAAGAATATATATAAAAAAACTAAATAAAGTGAAGAGTAATTTTGTAAACAAACAACTTGTTCTTAAAATTTATGCAATGCATATTATTTTGAATACAACAAACCAAACACTCAATAATAAATAATCACAACATAACTTATCCCATCATAACTTGTTTTCAAACCAAACGACCCCTGAGAGTTGTGTAAAATTCTCTTACTAATATCTATGAATTACAACTTTTATGGGACCATTCTAAATTCTAAGTCTCAAAAACTTGACATAATATGTTAAAAGATAAAAATATGAAAAAGTATAAGAAATATTTAGAAATTATATCAAAGTAAATACTTTTATATATAGAATAAATTTTAAAAATTATATATATAATTTCGGCTTGGTTTGGTTTCAACTGACTTTCTTTATAGTTAAAATCAAACCAATCCAAGTATAGTCTGATTTTTTTTTCAATACCAAATCAAGTCAAACCAAACCATTAGTCAATTTTTGTTTTTGTCAATTTAACTAAATTTGCAGTTTAAATCAATTTTCGATTCTATTTTGTACATCCTAATACTACTAGACATCTTTCATGCTTTGGACGATGTTAACTTTGATCGAGCGAATAAAGAACACTCGGCCTCGTTAAAAAGACTGAATTTATTGGTTATTTGCTAAAGAAATTGTCATTGTTTAGTTCGTATTTTTGTAAGTCGTTATATTTGTTGGTTTTTTTCATTTTTGGCCTGATGGTAAAGATCAATTACGATCGCCAGCCAAAATATACAAAAACTTATACAATAGTCATGTCATATATATTATGGGATTTTTTTTTTCTAGTTAGAACGGTTTGGCACATATATTCATAAATATGATATGCATATTTATATTTGATATATAAAATATATACATTTGCCAGCTATTATTTTTCGAGGAGAGAGGCAAATCCTTTTGTTTGTCTTAAGAAGACTAGTTATTTATAATATATACAAAACATATCTATTTATGTTATTTTAAAAGCATAAAGGTCCTTGCAAATGCAGATTGAACTTTTTTGTCTTTCATTAAAAAAAATTATAATAAAAAAAATTGTTATTTACTATTTTCTCAAATAATTGTCATTTAATTATAATCCTAACATTTAGAAGCTTGAAATCAAATCTTTACTTCTTCTTTTTTATAATAGGTAAGAATTCTTAATATTTAATACTTTAAAATTAACTAAAATTTTATTTCTTAAATTTTTCATTATTTGAACCATATAAAATGTCCTAACATTTAAGATTTTAAAATTAATATTTTCACCTTATATAATTCTTACTTATATTATGGAAATTAAAATAAATAAATAAATTAAAATATGAAAAAAAAGAGGTTCACATTATAAGAAATAATTTTCAACCTTTTTATATGAATATTTATGGTTTAGATTGATATAACATTGTTTTGACATCTATAGCTACTTTTGAATAACCTTGTTCTTTTTCTATATAGTTCTATTGATTGAATAAAACACGTACACTAAATGAGTACGCCTATCATGACTTGTTTCCTTGCACATTACACATTGCTGATTGTATTTAGCTTCTCCAACATCAATCTGGTTGTGGTTTCGACGAGTTCGACACAAATAACTTATATTAGCAATTCTAGCAAATGGTTTTTATTGTATCTTCAACAACTACTTGTAAATGACGTGACATAAAAAGGAAGTTAGGAAGTACTATTTTATTTATTTATAACCGAGAAATCCATCTGTGATCCGCCCTTTGGACCTATCACAGCCTTCTAAACTCGATGGATAATGAGTCCGCCCCTATACCCCCTTCTCCACTTAATTACCAGGCTTCGCTTTGCATGGTTTGAGACTTGAACCTGCGACCTAAGCCACAAATCCTCCACCTTTTGCCACTCGAGCTAGGCCTTGGGGGCAGGAAGCTAATATTATTTAGATTGAGATTGAGAAATTTCTACTCTTAAGATTCTCTGAGATGGAGAAAACCTGTGCCTGATAGAATGTGATTTGAATTATGACAGGACTGCACATTCTGAACATGATTTTTGAATATAAAGGAAGAGGAAAGAAGTAAACATTCAAGCTAGATTATACTTTGTTTCACTCAAATTTTCATGTATGCTTATTTTTACGTTGCAATAGCATCTATTACCTTATATTTCTTTCTTTCTTTAATACAAAATACAAGTTCCACATATTTATTGATTGCAGTACTTCCGTGTGACGAAAAGCCATAGGATGGTGTATAATCTTGGTAGTCACGCAGCAGGAAAATCTTCTGCACCTTGAGTCATTCTGAGTCGATCACTACAATTAAAGCTTGGACTTGACGATTTTCCCATCATCGAATGTTATCATCACCTTGCCAATTGCTCTCCTATCTTTGAGAGCAGTAAAAGCAAGATGGGCCTGCAAAAAGGCAACAATAATGTGCGTTGTTTCAATCCTATAACAATCAACAAAAGCTAAATCTCTAACATATTTGAAAGCTTAAAAACGCACCAGTGACATAAATATGTAACATAGCTTCTGAAAAAAACCTACACTTACCATGAACCCTTTCAGATGATATCATAATGCAGTTTCCTAATTTTACACTTATTTTGTATGATGACTTCTAAGTCGCATAATCATCCCAACAAGTGGTTGCTTTGTTGGAGGTGTTATATGATTACAGTTAGTTTAAAGATATTCCTTACTTTGACGACGTAGGGAAAGAACACCATAGTTTCCAGCTAAATTTGCCAAGGCATGGTGGAAACCACTATGCTAGGTTTTCCAAGAGCATAAACAATGAACTAGCTCCCTAACGCCTTGAAAAAGTCATAGCTGGTTGATCTATATTTTATGAGGCAGTAAACTACCACTTTGACATCATTTAAGTGAACTACACTTAATGATCTCAAAGTGAACACTTAACTTTGGGATTCAATGGTTTATGCCAGCTAATGTTGAGCAAACTCTATGTAGTTTGAAGGGTTAGAAGACTAGAAAAAACCGAGGAGCAATTAGAAGACCATTTGCTTATGTATTATGTAGACAAAGTATAGCTAGAAGGAAAACGTAGATGCTCTTAGGGGAGGAGATTATTCCTGTTCTGAAAAGCGGATGTATTCGTCTTTAAAAACACTTGGTGTAATTTCGAATTTGTATCTGATTTTGATGGAGCGCTGGATTTTCTGGAATCCATAATGATGGTACTGAGCTTCTTTTTATTATTATTTTTGTTTTGACAACGCAACTGTTTGAGCCAACTTGCACACACCTGATAACAGCATGGATAGTATGGATAGCATGAAAGTTTTAGAGGAGCTTGATAGACACCAAATAAAGACATACAGTGTGTGGAAGGTCCACCAAAGTGAAAAGAAAGAAGAAAGGCTATGTGTGCAAGTGGTCATCTCTTAAATTCAAGAATTCACAAAAGAAGACAACCAAACAAGGCCCTTATCCCATTAAGAGTAAAATTGTAAAGAAAGCGTCTTCTTTATTTTCTGAGTAGAAATAGTAGTCTTTGGTATTTTTGGAAGATTTAGATTATAAAGATTATGATGAATTGAATATTTGAGAGCTTTGAAGCTTGTAGTTCAAGGGTGGAATCCCTTTAGGTTAAGTATAGCTTAGACTAAGCTACTTAGTGTAGCTTAGTTTGATGGGTGGATCCTATTGTTGATTGAAGACTCTTTGCTCTTGATTTCAAGTGAGTTTCTCTTTTCTATTGAATCCCAAGTCTCTACTTCCTTGGTTAAATGTTCAATTAGCCCTTCTTTCTTCCCTTATTTCTCATCTATCTTACTTTTGTATTGTTTAATTCCGCATTTAATTTCGATTGGATTCATCCCCAATTGGGATTTTTATCAACACCTCAACTATTCCACCAGGTACCTGCTACCTCCCGCCAACACAGGTACTGGGTACTGAGCTTCTTTTCATGAACAAAAGTATCTCTCACCTATCAAAAGAAGATAATTAAGTGAACAATTGGAGGAAACCAAAGTAGGGCCATTTTTTAAACTACTTGTGTTCTACCCCAAGTGCGTTGAACAGGGATTTCTCATTTCACTTATCTCTTAAGAAAGCCAAAAAAGTCAAACCTGTAAAGAACAGTTAATCCTTCTGTTTCTGCTCCTTTGCATTGACATAAATTTATTTGACTAAGAAATTATGCTAGTAATTGCAAATTAAGGGACTTTGTACATTGAAATGTATCTGATATCAAACATTTGAACTTAAACATGTGATATACAGTAGTATCAAATAAATTTATTTGATATCAAATAAAAATGCTTTACTTGGTTGGTGGTTAAAAGAGCATGTCGGACACAAGAAGTTTTGAAGAAAAAAAGGGCCATCATAGTTTCCAGGTGCTTCTTATGCAATGAGACAAATGAACAAGCAGTCATCTGTTTTTACACTGCACTTTTACAGTACAACTTTGGTCTCTATTTCTCAACATAACAAAGACAAGTTGGACTATGGCGGAGAATACTGCAGATTTGATTAGCTGCTGGATGAAAAGAGGCAGCAAAAGTCAAAAGAAGTGGTGGAGGATCATCCCACAATGCATCTGGTGGACAGTTTGGAGAGAGAGAAATGGGAGGTGTTATGAAGATAGATCCAATTCCATCCAGAAAGTTTAATGGAATTGTATAATATCTTTCTACTTTTCAGGTAAAGAAGTAGGTTTAGAGGATAGAGATCAGTTTGTAGATTTATTAAGATCTGTGTAAGTATCTTTTTTTCTATTTTTTTTTAATCTAACACTTTTTGATGGTGTCCAGCATGTTCTTAATGCTGAGGAATATGCATTTACCGGTCTCAAAAAAATAAATATATAGTAACAATTAACATCATTTGTCCTTGTCTTCTAAGGTTAGCGGGAGTTTGAGTCCTTAAGTTTGAATTATAGCATATAATCCCAATTAATTTTTAACATTTTTAGGGTTCTCTAAAATAAAAAAGTAATGAGCAATACTAGTGTGTTTGGTATGACGGAAAATGTTTTCCTAGAAAATAAGTGAATATCCTACTTATTTCTAGTGTTTGGTTAGTAAGCAAAAATATTTTTGATGAAGAAGTAAGCAAAAATATATTATCACAAGATCATTTATATGTAATCTAGCAAAATACTATGAAAGTAGGAGGGGGTGGGGTGTAGGGCCTCGGAGGCGGCGGGGTGTGGGATGGTCAAAGGGGTGGGGGTGGGGGTGGGGGTGGGGTCGTTGGGTGGGTTGGAAGGAGACAATGAACTCGTTTACCCTACTTCCATTAAGAAAGTCATTTTACTTGTTTTCCTAGAGGACATGTTATCCAAAATTTTGTCCAACCGAACATGTGAAAATTGGAAAATGTTATCCTCCATACCAAACACACCCTTAAGTTCTCTATTTTGTTCCTGAGTTTCTAAACTCATGCTATCAGTACGTCTGACAACCAGATTGTTTAACATAAGGGCAAAAAAGAAAATAACTTTTGCCTTAGTCATCAAAGGTGTCCCTTTGGGCCGGCCTCAACTCAGGATACAATACTCTGCAATTGGTTGTGTTTTGGCCTTGTAACTTACATTCAGAACAATATTAGGAAGATAGTTGTAGTGTAATTTGACAACCTTTGTATGAATTAAGTCCCATAGCCTCAGCCTTAATTTCTATTCTCACCGACTCTGGGAAACTAGATAATAGGTCCACCTGAACCTGGACTCTAGCACAACTAGGGCTGGTTCTACTAATGGTGGCCATATCTAAGTGAAGTGGTTTACCCACTGCTGAGGCTAACGTGAATAAAGATTCTTTTACAAAGAATGTAGGAAAAAGATTAGGAAACGAGATTCATGCCATAGCCTGCGTAGTTTATCTAGAGACTAAAAGTCGAATTATAGATTAGTAGGCGCATCTGAATATCTGATAAGCTATACCTTCTTATCCTTGATGTAGTATGCATGCTTGGACAACAAATTGACCAAGTCTTTCAGAAGAGCACATCTAATAAGTATGTGCTTGTTGTGCAAAACTCTTATGCGACAAGTACCATTGATACCACACTACACAGGTATTCCTTTCCTTATATCTTTTATATCAGGCTAGCCGTACAAAAACTTACCAATCACTGCATATCGTAAGTGTTCGATAATGTTCATACGAGTAACTTCAGCCTCTGTTCATTAATCTACTGGAACACCATTGTCATATTCAACTTGTCTCAATGGAATAGGCTCGATAGTAGTATTTGTAGGTAAAACAGACCGATTCAGATTGTTTGGATTCAATAAAGCACCATAGTTTATGACGAGGTTGGGGATTGAGAATCTGTAGGAAACTTTGCATTAGGATTTTGGGAAGTGGAAGAAATAACTGACATTTGAGTGGAGGGAAGTGGAGGAAAATAAAGATGGAAATCAGGGTATGGCTCACCACCGGGACTGGAGGAGTGGTGGCCGGCGGCGGAGGCATAAGTAAAGTTAGGTCAAAACAGTGGGTGTGGGGATGAGAGAGAAAAGAACATTTTTTTCTCATATGACAGTCTTACAACATCCACATTACAACCAAATGAAAAGCCCTACTTGATCTTTACTTGAGAACTCCTATATTAGTGGATAGCAACAAAATAAGCAAGCTTATGGTACTCTTCTGTGTGGCACAAGAATTTCTTTGCTGAGTGTGAGTGTTATTGTTCTTGAACATTCCCCTTCATTTTGCAATTTTTGGCTTGATACCTTTTGTGAATCTGGGGTAATCTGTTTGGTGAGGCATAGGGATTCCAGGGATGCAAGAGTTCACTGTCAACATGTGACTATGAGCAAGAAAAGAGGGTGTTCAATTCTCTTGGTAGATCTAAGTCAAGTTTGCTGATTAACAAAGCTCTGAACTTATTTTGATATCCTTCAACTGTAGTTTTTCTGGGGTTAATTGTTTTTGCTCGAGGACAAGCAATGGTTCAAGTGTGGGGAGTTTGATAAGTCACATTTATATGTGTATTAATGTTTTTTCTCATATATGAATTGTTGAGTTTTGAGTATTATATGATGTAATTCCTCACTATTTATGTTGTTTTAATTATAAGTGTGCTATGAAGGAGACAAGGAGAAAATACACAAGATTCAAGCGAAAGAAATGCAAGGAATGAAAAATAATTAGCTGAAGAAATATTGGATGCAAAACAGCCTGGATCGTCGCAGCGGTCAAGTTTTGACCGCTGCAACACTCCTTCAGGAATTTGTAAACCAGCCATGACCATTGCAGTGGTGAAGTTTTGGTCCTCACGACGGTGCGACTAGGATGCAGAATTTCAGCTCATCTATTTTAGCTCTGCGCGAGGGGGATATAAAAAGGATTTTTGGAGGAAGCTAGGGCGGAGGGGACAGAACACATCTTTTGGATGAAAAGAGAGAGAAAAGGAACACAAAATTCCAAGTTTTGATGATAGTTTGAAGATTTATCACAAGTTTCTTCTTGGTTTTGATTCATCTTTTCTTCTATTCTCTTGAATCATGAACTTGTCAATATTTAATATAGCAATGGTTGATTTCTCTCAACGTATGGAGCAAACTTTTTGTAGTCGAGTTAAGATGAAACCTATGGTTTGATTACTTCGTCTTTTTCTCATGTGTTCACCTGATTTCTTGAGGAGATGTTAAATTAATCACAAGAGATGATTGAGTTTCTCTACTGTTTAATTCGTTGTCAGACGTTCTACGGTTGTATATTAATCTATTGCAAGAAAGAATTAGTAATTCAACACTAGAAGTGTCACAAAGATATTCGAAAGAAATCAATATTTGTAGATCTATAGGGAATCATTGAACACTACCTTCATGTTTTATACTTTTTGTTATTTCTTTTCATTGGATATCCGAAGGGAGTATGATTATTAGAAGGTACAAGAAGAATTGAATGTATTTGCAAGAAACGTTCATACTTTACGAAGGCTGGTGAAAGGTGACCAAAATCACTAATTATTCAACAGGTAGATTCGTGTCATGGCTCATTCATCCTCTCTGAATTATATTTGTCTACTTGAAGTGTGCCATTACTCTTCCTTGGTTAATTAATTTATTTAACAATCAAACTTCCTCAACTATTGGAATTCTCAAATATAATTAATCACTCTCAATTAGCATAAAATTATCCTAATCCTCGTGGGTTCGACAATCTTTTATACTATCTTTGACAAGCACGAGCTTTAGTTTTATATACTGGTTTTGCGCTCGCCAAAATTAATTCAGGTCAATCGTATATCAGCCTTTACAAATGTGAAATACTAATTTCCCTTTCTAGAATCCTTCTCTTACTTTTCACGGATTTAATAAGTAATAAAGGCCATAGCTTCTTACCTCTGCCAGGCTGAATGTATGAGAAATGTTGACTGTAATCAAACCCTTAGACAGCCAAGATAGAAGCTCCTTCAGAGAATCTCCAAGCACATGGGGTTGATGTATCTTATAGCTTCCCCAATACAGTCCGTGAATTGTCCAGTTCTGAGAAACGAAAATTGTAGAAAAAATTATGCTATTTACTATACAAGGAAAACAAATATGCTTTCTACTTTTTCTTTTGGTTTGTGGGGGGAGGTAAACAGAGATTTAAAAAAAAAGTAAGAAAAGGAGTGACGGGGTAAACAGAGATAAAAAGTAAGAAAAGTCAATTGTTGCTCATGCTGCTTGTACTATTAGTCTCCTGGATACTTTGAAGTAGCTAGTTCATATAATGAAACAAAAGGTGGAGAGACCTGTGATGCAATTATTTAGGAGCAACATGTCTTAAAAGAAATCAGTTACTTTTATATGTCTTGCCATCCTCTTGTGACAATACCGTGAATTTCGACTCTTAAGATTCTTCAAGATTGAGAAATGTTATGCTACTAGCATGTTTCAACATAGTAGATGTGGTTTGAATTATGACAGTTTATATTGTGAACATGAATTTTGAACTTACTACTTGTATCGAAACTAATTAGTTGGTACAAGGAGCTAGTCGTGCCCACAACATGCTTAACTCAACTTAGCAGGCTTGGACATATCTAATTCAGAGCTACATAATTTGACCGGCAGATTATCTCAATTGGGGTATGTACAAATAAGAAGAATATATGGGACAAGATCTGTAAGATATTATACAGATGCTCCAATCTTCAACCCCATGATCAATTCTAAGAGATTAAACCTGGAAATTGGCTGCTATAAGAAATTATTCTCATCTTCTTCCATCTTTCTACGTCTTGCTACACCCTTCTCCTCTGTCCCATTCTGGTTCACTAGTTCTTCCTTCTTGCAGCCCTTTCTCCAAACATTCTTTCAGTACTCTCCCACTCCCACCAACCCCTAAACCTCAATAAAGATCATAATCACTGGTTCTTGATGCTGCACTTTCTTATTGCTCCTGAAGTATTCAACTTTAATACTATGGAAAAACTTCAGCATCTGTTTCTCTCATCTATCTTTTTCTTCACCCACTAGAAGTTGCCTATGTTTGGGCATGTGCAAAGGAGGTGTTGACGCCCCAGTGAGGAGGTGCGAGAGGCCGGTTGTAGGGGGTATCCGGAGGGGTAGAGGTAGCCAAGAAGTATTAGGAAGAGGTGATTAGACAGGACTTGGCAGGACTTGGCGCTGCTTCATATTGCCGAGGACATGACTCTAGATAGAAAGGAGTGGAGGTCATGTATTAGGGTAGAAGGTTAGTAGGGATGAGTATTGTCTTGCCGTGCGTATGCTTAGGCTTGTTAGTGTATGTCGTAGTACTAGTCATACCCTTGCGGTTCTTGCCATATGTTATGTATTGTGTTTCAATTATAACATATTTACTGTTGTTATTGTTTCTTTCTTGTAGACTTTACACTGCCTTTCTTATTAACGACTATGCTTTCTTCATTGTTTTTTTTTTTTTACTTGGGTTTGATGCACTTGAGCCAAGGGTCTTTTGGAAACAACCTCTCTACCTCCTCAAGGTAGTGGTAAGATCCGCCTACACTCTACCCTCCCCAAACCCCACTTAGTGGGATTTCACTGGGTATGTTGTTGTTGTAATAGAAGTTGCCTAGGAGCTAAAGCAACCTATTTTCCAAGTCCAGCATCACCTCTAGCCCAACTGTAATTTAGAGGGTGTTTGGCGAAGCTTATAAGCTGGTCAAAATGGCTTATAAGCACATTGCTTATTTGCATCTAGTAAACACTCAAACAAATTAAATCAGTAAAAGCCATAAGTTGGTCACTCCCAACTTATGGCTTTTTACATTATAAGCACTTTTGGTTTGAGTTTTGACCAAGCGTTTTTCTATTTTATTTCTAAATATTTTTTAAAATTCTCAAATACCTTCTTGAAAACAAAAAGTCCTACCTTCCTTTCCATTCCATATTTGTTATTCCGACTTTTTCTTACAAATATAATTTTACATTTCTAACTTTTTGAGAAATTGCTAGGGTATTTTTGTCATTTTAACAAAAGAACAATTATAACTACACTTTTTTACCAAACACATCTACGGCTTATCATCAGTTTGAACATTTCAATCCAAACACATAGCTGCTTATATATCAAATCAGTTTTAGCACTTAAAAATGTTTTTCAGCACTTAGATACCTATCAGCTAATCCAAACAGATTCTTAGTACTCAGAAAAAAGTTTTGTTTTGGGGCAAATTATGTTGGGCCGAGGGCCATTTTATTGATATCAGAAAAAAATTTCTAGCCCTTTTTGCCTTATATATTTTGTGGGTCATTGCAGTAGTAGGTCTGATAATAGTTGCTTGCATATTTGTTCTTCATTTATTCACCATTTTGGTTCTAATTATGCATGTGCCCTTGTTAACAAGTAACATCATCAGTTGCCTGTTAAATCTTGATTCTACCATTCGTCCAAAACTATCTAGAAGCGAAATTTGAATCATAAAGCACTGAGGCAGACCAAATCAAGCACATCCTAATAGAAATTTTGTATTTCAGCTCAAGCAAATCAGATCTGGCTTGATTCTCTCACGAATCTTACTCCAAACTTGCAACACTAGGCACCATGATCAGACAGGTGTCTTCTAACACTGCACATAATGAGACAAGCTTGTGTGGGATCTAAGAATAACGCAATCTATGCATGTATCATTGTATCGTTTGAAGATCTTTACTTGGAAATGAAAATACTCAACAAATTGCTGCACTAGTAACCAACAATGGTAGCTGAAGCACATATAAAGTTGAATCACATGCATAGACGAGTCTGATAACAACAATTCACAGGCTTCACGAGTTCAAACTTAATCCATGATATAGCATGTATCCTACAAACCGAATTAAACAGCAAACTCCAATAATTATTACTATTATTATTTTGAAAATGGAACTCCAATAATTATTTAATAGCCTTTTCAACTCTTTAACCTGTGTCCCCAATATACCTGCTTCACATACTACATAACCATCAAGACCATTTTCACTACTGTTCTATACCCATTCAATTCCAAGACAACAAAGAGGGGACTTACAGATTTCACAATTTAACATTACGGATTTAAGAAGCCTTCTCAACTCCAAAGTGAACTAACATAGGACATCAATTTGCAGTGGAAGAGGAATTTCATTAACTGAAGTGATACATCTTGGTAAGATACTAACAAACTAGAGTAATACATTTCTATTGAGCACTAACATTTCTTGTACAATCAACTGCATTACAAGGAAAGAACCAAATGGGTAAAAGGGAAAAAAGACTAGGGTGCTTAGAGGCAATACCTTCACCAACGCAATGTTGGCTAGGATGACAGGTACTTCCCCACTTGCAAATCCAATAACCAGAATTTGTGCCCCCCAATTTAATAGCTTTAAGCTATCCTTTGTAAGCTTCCCACCGACTGGATCATACAAGACATCAACCCCTTTGAGCTTTCTTGACTTCAGGAAGCCCTTGACACTTTCAATGACGTTTGCACTGCTCAAGTCTACTGCATGATCAACACCTAAAGATTTCAAAAACTGCACCTTTTCATTTCCCCTAAGATTCAACAGACAAGACAAGGATAATTTTAGTACAAAAAAACTTAAACCAACTTTCTTGTACACATAAGAATCCACAAGTACCTAGCCACTGCAATAACTGTCGCACCACAAGCCTTCCCAATTTGTACTGCCGAGAGCCCAACGCCTCCAGCTGCTCCAAGTACCAGTAAAACCTACAACGCATAACCAATATACGTCGCATGCTTTCAGGTGTATAAACAATAAATTATAAACAAAATGGCATAAGCCTTTACTACCCAAACAGGGAAGGTGACATACCTGTTTGGGATGCAGCTGCGCTCTATGCACCAGAGCCACATGTGATGTCCCATATGCAACAGGAAGTGCACCAGCTGCAACTAGATCACATCCATCAGGTACTTGAAACCTTCAATTACAAAACAAAGTTAATACACTTTTTGAACCATTGAATCAAAACAGAAAAGAGAACATCTAGTTTGTATCATATACAAAAACCAATCGGGTACCCTTCCCTTTTTTAGCAAGTTTTAATGTATTTTGAAATATATATGCACCAAGTACCAAACACAATCTACACTAATTTCAATTGTTTAATCAGTCAATCAATTAACTACACCACAATTCAAACTAGTTTAATTGGACTATGTAACTCATCCAAATACATTTGACATTCCGCTCAATTGGGCCCAAATCATTTCACTACTAATTGAGAACAGTCCTAAACTGTTAAATAAACTAGCTTTCTACAGAAGCGAGTAAGGAAGAACTGACAAGTCGGATTCATCGGCGACGATGAATTGAGCAAATGAGCCAAGGGAAACAAAAGAGCAAACGTGGTCTCCAATTTTGAACTTAGTGACATTAGGGCCAACGGCTTCAACAACACCGGAGTAATCGGAGCCAGGGATGAAGGGTAAAGGGGGTTTCTCTTGGTATTTGCCAAGGACTTGGAGATAATTTGCGAAATTCAAGCTGGTGGCTTTGATTCGAACTCTAACGGAGGTTGGCGATTCCAAATTAGGAATAGGGTGGGAGGTTGAGAGATCGAGTGATGAATTCTCCGAGGCATTTGGTGGCAGAGTTGGGTCGCCCAGTTTTCTTACAAGTAGAGCTTCCATTTCTTCCCAGTATCTTCTCTTATGCACTCCAGATACCTTTTTTTGTACCTAACCTGTGTTCAGTATGAAGGACAAGACACGTACGTTACGAAAGGAAAGAGGTCAGAGAGAGGTTGAATACATGATATATTTGTTGAATTTTGAATATAATTATTTGTGGATACAAGTCAATTGTATTTATTCAATAAATATAATTATATCAAGTTGTATAAATCACTTATATTAGGTTAAGTATATTAATTAATATAATTTATATCAACAAATATAATTATATTAATGTGGTATTTCGTAATAAATTGTATTTTTATTTATATGTTGTCTTGTGTATTTGTATTTATGTGTTACCATGTGCTGGTGTTTGTATCTGTTGCTTTATATGTTTGTATTTATATTTGTATATGTTACCATCTGTTGCCTTGAAAATTTTATCATTGAAATAAATTATTTGTATTTTGAAATCATAGGAGGTCCATTGGAAGAAGAGTAGTTCTTGGGGCAATATTCTAGAGATATATGGAGAATTCATTGAAAAACTTTAGAATTTTATGGATTTGCATAGGAGGTTCTTTGAATCTTCTAGTTATGTAGAGTATTTTAGAAAAAAGACTTATTTGTAAATATTTAGGAACTTGTATAACAATATTATTATTTATCTATTAACCCCTAGATAAGTAGTATAAATAGAAAAACATTCATTTGTAAAACCATCAAGCAAAATTTTCAAATATTGAGCAATATAAAAGTTTTCTTAAGCAATCCTCTTGTGTCTCTCTTTAGTTTAACCTTCTCTTACCGATCTAGTATTGAAAATCTTACTTTGGGCTTGTAAAATTGTGAAAAAATTGTGAACGTGTTGTCAAGTGACACATAGTATGTTTAGTGAAAGTCTAAGTCCGTGATAACATGGTGTCACAACAAAGGTTAATATTAGAAAATGACAAACAAGAGAGACATTAGCACTGCTAGCACCACCAATGTCAGACAAAATGTTGGGGGAGAAACACCAGAATAGGAGAAAGAATGATCAACAAATGATTAATTGTTGTCCGACCCAACATCAAGAGAAGCACTGACATTCCACTCACCTTCGACTACTAAAGAGAGTAATGACGAACATGTGGAGTTGCCCACAGACGTCACGCCTGGAATAGAATGGATCATGAAGATTGACACTACAAGGCAACCTGTGGAGATTTTTGATAAAAGTTTCAACGAGGTCGATGAAAAGATCAAGACTCTTAAGGCCTTCACCCTTAAGGAAAATGACAACATTCGAAAAGAATTGAATGGGCATAAGCATGCGAAATTGGAAAATGAAGGAAACCATCACTTTCTTGAATTGTCAAGTTATGGAAACATTAAGCATGATTGAGACCATGAAGTCCAAGATGGAAGCGCTCGAGGAACAGATTAAAGCTGGAGGATCCACAACATTCGACAAAGATAAGGAGGCTAAGATTGATGCTCCTGAGCAACCAATTTTCAAAGGCGTTTATGATGCACAAGAGGTAGAAGAAGAAAGATGGATCATTACACTTATTCACCCTATGGA
Organism: Solanum acaule; assembly: GCA_036250505.1. Lineage (NCBI taxonomy): Eukaryota > Viridiplantae > Streptophyta > Magnoliopsida > Solanales > Solanaceae > Solanum > Solanum acaule. The sequence goes on along the minus strand of JAJOOR010008332.1, from coordinate 7,407 downwards.
GCTGCAGTCATATTCCCCATCTAAGGCACCCTATGGAGCTCTAGTCTTGTTTCAAAAGAAGAAAGATGGAATTACACTTATGCATAGAACATCGAGCGCTTAATAAAATGTTCATAAAGAACAAAAACCTTATCCCTCTTATTACTGACTTGTCTGATAGACGTGGACATGCCAAGCACTTTACCAAGATGGATCTTCAAAAGGGTTACTATCAAGTTTGCATAGGGGAAGGGGATGAGCCAAAAATGATGTGTGTGTTGAGATATAAAGCCTATGAGTGGTTGGTGGCTCAACCAATGCACCTGCAACCCTTTGCATGTTGATGAACAAGATCTCACATCCTTACCTAGACTAGTTTATAGTAGTGTACCTAGATGACATAACCATCTACAACAATACCTTAAAAGGAGCATATGGAGCACTTTCATAAGGTTTTCCAGGTCCTGTGGAAAAATGAGCTTTACATCAAACATGAGAAGTGTGAGTTTGCCCAGCAGTAGGTAAACTTCTTGGAACATATTGTTATATAGGTGTAAAGTATCCAAGAGGGGAGGCATTCATGAAGATAACTGAACTTAGATCTTTTGTTGGACTTTCTAATTATTATTGTAGGTTTATCAATGACTACTCTACTAAGGCCGCCCCACTTTCCATCCTCGCTCAACTTTATAAGTATCAGGTTTATCAAGTACGACGTTTTAGATGATATGATATTCTCCAATGAGATAGTCTTGCATCCATTTCTTTTCCATAATTTTCATTGATAAAAAGTGGTCCGGTAGTGGACTATCCTTCTTGAACAATTGGTTGTGTTGCAATTTGAATATTTTTCAAGAAGTTATCCTTAGATGAAAAGCCTTTGTTATTATGCCAATTGAAATACTTTATCACCCTAACCAACTATCCAATTAGGTGATCGTTATCATATGGTTGAATTAGGTTCAACAACTATAACTAAGAATATGTGACAAAGTAAAGAACACATAGATGTATCCTGAAGAATCTCCTTGCTTAAGGTAGTAAAAATCATCACTTATAATATGTAGGATTTTTGGCAATCTTCACTAAATTTCAATAGAGGTTATAGATTATAACTCAATAATTAAAGGAACGCACCCCAATGTCCCCCAAACACATTAGTTTATTCCAACTATTTTACTCAGATATGACTAATAACTCTAGTCTTATACTTAACAAAACCTCAACTCACACACTAACACTTTACTTAGTCATAAATACAAATTCAATTCTATCATGACTTGAGTCCACATCCAACGCGTGACCGATACTTAGGATCATAAGGGATCACAACCAGATCCTTAATATTGGCATGTTGCTAGTGATTAAACTAACACTCTATGAATTGCAAATGGAAGCTAAAACATAACTAATAGGTTAAAATACTTAATGTATAATTGAATGAAATGACTAAAAATTCATGAAAAAATTGAATAACTAATGTCTAAAATAAAACCTTTACTGACTGGAATGAAATGAAATAAGTTTGTCGGGGCATGGCCCCCCTCAAAAGCAAATACTTTATAAAATAATATTTTAACTATTGACTACTCCATGAAGTCCTGGAATGATGAGGATCCATCAAATGTTGAATAGAAAAGTTGTAACCTATCTATTCGTAAATTTGAGAGTGAACACTTGAATCTACATCATTATAGTATACAAAACAGAATAAAGTATGTGATTAGTATGTGAAGTGTACTTTGTATGTAAGGTGACACTACACATAAAATATTTATGATAGCAACAAGCTTTCAATGACTAATGAGTTTCGATGAATATATGGAATGGATAAAGGAACATCTTCAAATCAGTGTATAAAGATCATTTAGTGATCTGCTCTAAAAGTCTGTAAAAGTAAATCTATTTCTATAGCTCTGAGTTAAAAACACATTTAAAACTGCTACTCTAAGATACTTTTAGTGGGGAGTTTCTTACAACTAACAAATATCATGTGAGCTGAAGTTGTCAACGTATAATCCAAGTTGGGAGGTTTGCCTATACCTTGCTAGTATATAGAACATGTTTTTCTAATGTGTACTCACTATTAAGCCTCTTGGATTATAGAAGTCGACTATTGACAGTTTGATTAAATTCTATGGTGACACATATTTAGAGGACGTGAGTTTTCTAAACTCGTTTCCTCTTCGTGCTAAACATTTCTTCTAAAATAATCTGTTTATACCGATATAATCATAAATAAATAAAATTATTTATTAGTCTAAATCAAGTGTGAGACTTTGTTCAAAATCATCTTTCAAGTAATTTATGCTAAAATTGAAACTTGTGCCATGCGAAATTCAGGCTTGAAAATTATTAAGGTTAAAGAAACTATTGAAATCATGTTGAACTGATTCAATAAGGTTTAAAACCAAGTAATCAATCAGAAACAAAAACTTATGATGGAATAACATAAATTGAGTAATGCCCTTACTCGAATTCTAAACATTATGTAGTAATTTTTTGAAAGAAAGTACAATTTTGGCATGAGAGTGAAAGGATAATCTCATTGAAGCCTTACAGCCTTACATACATGAGAGAACAAGAGTTCTGGTGCGGGACGTGACTGGAACCTTAATTTGAGCTAGTCTTGAGGTCTATTTTAAGTTTAGGAGTTACGAGCGAAGAATAGGAGATGACTGAGTGATAAATCAGGTATACTTTCCTAAATGGTATTAAAAATTTGTGGCATAGGCTTGAGAAAGAAAGAAAAGGACAAAAATACCCCTAAAATATGTTTAAAATTTATAGAAATGGTGTTTCAGGAACCACCCCGTGACTCATGGGCTGTCCCACGATTTGTGGGCCAAGTCGTGGGAACCTAGCAGATAGGAGTGTTGACACTTAATTTTGGCCTAACATTTTCAAAATTCATAACTTTTAAGTTTTATTTATTTAATAGTTCAAAATAATTTTTTTTATAATTTTAAATAAGTTTATTGATAACTATCCTTATTTATCAAAATTTAGGATTTTATTTTATTAGTTAATTTTAAAATTGTATTTTTACATGTTATTAGTTACGTTTATTATATTTTTTAATATTGATTTTATTAGTTATATTTGTTAATATTCATTTTGATATTTTGCACAATTTAGAAATTCATTCAAATATAGATAAGTTTTCGTATACGAAAAGGCAAAGACTCGGAATGCTCCACGACTAAGCATACCCATTCAGACTCGCTTTTGTTCAATTATAAAAAAAAATAAGCACTTTGATGAAGATTTATAGAATCTTTCAAGTAAACACATATTAAGATAATAGAAACATGGGCTTGTGATATAGCTACACCTAATTCCAGACCGGTTAATGCAAGAACTTGAATGGAAAGTCATTGGTCTACATACATTAGTAGTAGGTTACACTCTTATTATTGAAAAGGAGTTATCCTCCCCCCCTTGGTCGAGTTGGCTTAAGCCCAAATTCATCCTTACGGAAGCATTTATAAAGAAAGTGATTTGGAATAACAACGACCAAAACGACTTCCTTTCTTTAGAGTGATCCCCGTCAAGCGAAACCCCATTTCTGAGGTTGGATCCTGCTTGCCAGCTTCAGAATATCAACTCATATGGTCAGCTTCTGATTCCGCTTTTCTAAAAAGAAGTGACCAAGGCTACTATTTTATTAACTAGTGGTTTCGGCCCATAGTTTTTAGATAATGGTATTGTAAATAGAAGGTTTATAATTTTTTATTTAATCTATTTCTTAGTCTTTAAGTGGGGTGTGGTGAAAAATTTCAAAATGTGTGAAACCCTTGGGAAATTGAGCGACGCATCCACATAAGCACAAGAATTTTGTTCTTTTGAACAGATATTTTTCTATCATATTCCCCACTGCCTCCCCTCCCTTCCACCACCAAATCTCCACCACCCACGCCACCACTACACCAAAATACAAGCTCCAATCATCATTCTTTTACTTTCCATTGCGTCGTCACAGTAATGGCGACAAAAACAATCAAACCAGCGAGCTTGTGAACCAACAATAGCAGCCACCAAACAACCGGAAACAATTTCTAAACTCGCCTGAAAATCTGCCATTTCTGTTCTCTCTTTCACAACCATAAACGACCCCAAACAACAACAAAAAATCCAGCGAAACCCCCATTCCTCCATCACCTGAAATAATCGGAAACAATCACAAAAAACCTTCAAACCACCATAGGAGCTTCAAGCTCCACAACAAACTGAAACAACCCCAAACCCCCTCTGTCCAGCTTCTCCTCTCACCCTCATCGTCTTCTCCGGCGAACTCACAACGCCGGAGAAGCTAACAGCAACTTCGAACCCAAAACCCCACTGGAAAACAACTAGAAAACCACCGTCAACTCCGACCCAGCTCCAACATTGTTTTATTCGCGGACCTCCAGCTCCGGCGAGGAGCTATTGACTCCGATGAACTGGAGTAAACCAACAAACAACCCACAAAGGCCTATCTCCGGCGTACAACGACGAATCAACCACCGACGAACACCAAGCTCCGTCAAGACATCACTGTTTGCCTTCATTTTAACTCTTTTATTTTTGATTATTTAATGGTTTTGCGGTGTTATTACTTTGTTATTTATTATTATTTTATTTTTTATCACTGCTTTGGCCTAGTATTTAGGATAAAGTCGCATTGTTTTCTATTTTATTAATATTCTATTTTGTTGGCATTTGATTGTTATTAATATTTGTTTGTTTCGTCTACTTCTATATATATTTTATTTGTTTTTGTCACTTGGTTTTGTTACTGTTTTAGTTGTTTATTTTATGTGATTTTGTTTATTGTATTATGGTAATTTTTGTTTAAAATCATTTTCTCTATTAATAATTTTTATATTTGCTTTAATTGTTTATCCATAGTGCTCTACTTTGTTCGCATTAATTAATCGCTCTTGATTTATTAAAGTTGATTGTATGCATTTAAGTATTTTCAATAAGTAGTGTTGTTATTTTGTTATCTTGTTTAGCTATTTTTTGGGTTGTCGTATGTTGCTTTACATCTTACTTTGTTACTTTTTATATAATTGTGCTGAGGTAAAGTGAAAATTCGCCAATGAAAAAATCTCTCCGTTGGTTTTGGAGGCCTCCCTATTTTAAAAGATGGAAATTTAGTTTAAGTTTATATATATTGTTTGTTAAAATTAGCCAATGAAGAAATTACTGTCGATTTTCAAGGCTTTCCATGTTAATAAGACGGGTTTTATTTTTAAGTTATTATTTGAGTTATTCATTTTTATTCACATTTATTTAGTACTAACACTTTTACTAAGTGTCTTTACAGGTACCCCGGAGTCTCTTCCCATTGAAGCTATTCCAATGGAGTTCAAATATGTTTAATTATGTATATTATCGATGTTAGGCAAACCTTAGGCTGTTTTGATATTATTGTTTGTTTTATTACTTGTGCATATCACAAGTTTGTTTTACTTGTATATTGTTTTTAACTCCTCCTCAATTTGGAAAAATGAATTAAGTCGGGACCCACATTGTGGATTTCGAAGGATGCCTAACACCTTCCCTTCGAAATAACTTGAACCCTTACCTAGAATCTAATGGTTTCGTAGATTGTTTAATTGGTTTCCTAGTTTTTTCCTAAAATTAGGTGGCGACTCTTTTAAAACTCTTATTTTCTTAAAATTCTTTTAAAATTGATTCAATTGATTGTTTTTTGAGTCACCGCGACATTTTGCCCTATTTGAATAAAGCAGAGATGTAAACAAGGAGTGTCTCTAATAAGATGATCATAACTTTTTATGCGGAACTCAGGTTTACGAATGGTCTGTGGTGTTGGAATGAAGACTCTAAGGCCTTTAACATAGTGGGTAATGAGACATAAATATTCATATTTTAGGAAATATTCTTGTTTGAAATTGCTCCTTATAAGAACTTATACGAATACTCAAATGGTAAGGAGGCTTTCAACTCAACAAGCTATATGTATGGAGTGTAGGGCAATTTTGATTTGTTTGAACTAATTTCGTCAATATAGTTTTGGGCTCGGGCTTGGCTTATCTACATATATATCCGATTATAAACACCAAACATTTAAATTGAGTATATCATTTTTTTTTCTTTGGATAAAAAAATGTTCAAGTCAAACATACAATGGGAAAACGCATTCACCAATTCTTTTATCATTTATTACGGATGCAAAGAAACTTATTTAGTGGGAGTTTTTTGACCATGAAAATTAAATATTTTTTACTTTATTTAAGTTTTTTAAAGTTGAAGTTGTGTTTGATTATAATTTTTGCAAGTAATATTTAGAATTTGAATATATTTTTCTAAATATGATCTACACCCGCAATTTCTAAAAACTAGCAAAATTATCCAACTTGACTAATTTACATGAAATATACAATCAAATCTATTTTAAAGGAGTAATATCTCAAAATGAATAGCTACTTTCCTTACTACGATATGCCCCAAAAAAAGAAAAAGAAAGTGCAACTCTCTATCTTGAACCTCTGCCCAGCTTGGATGAACAAAGTGTCATAGATTAGATACCATCTACAAGTTATTACATAATATTATAAGTATATTTTTTCAATTTATTTGAAATTATTGAAGTTGAAATTGAATAAGAAGTTTTTTTTTAACCCCTTCCTGAGAGCTCTCATGTTTTTTCTCCATTGATGACTCGAACTCACCCCTTAGGGTGGAGTTGTAAATATAACTTTTACAAATAATAATGATTGTTTGAATGTATTTTTTCTTTAAAAATATTAAATAAGATTAAATATGAAATACAATTTAAATAGGGTCATTTTTATAAGAATAAAAAAAATTAAGGAAAAATTTGAAAAAAAAAAAACAATATAGTGAAAGTGAACAAGATTTTGATCAGTGTTTTTTAAATTTCAAATACAGTTTAAAATTTTCATGATTAAACACTTATTTTCAAATAAAGTGAAAAACAAATTCACAAAAAATAATCTCATAACCAAATGGATTCTTACTTTCAATAATTGAAGTCAACTAAATATAGTTTCGTCGTTAAATCACATTTGGAATTAGAGATAATATCCCAAATAATGATTTTACTTTTTTGTTAAAAAAATAACTCCCAACATTTTTTTTTTTGGAAAACCTCATGCGAACCCACAATCTTTGTCACATTTCCGGTTCATCGGGTGAGCACTATGTGGTTACCTTGTTGGTTTGGAGGTTGAAAAAAAAAACCGATCACTCTTGGTTTGGTTTGGTATTAAAAGAACAAAAGTCAAATCGAACCCAAACCAAACCGACATAATATATATAATTTAATTTTATTTATAGATAAAAAATATTATTTATAATCTACTTTGTTAATATATTTTTAGTTAGTTTATAGTTTTCAATGTTTATATATTTTATTTCAAATTTGGGCTTGTAAAATTTGTAAATATTTTATTTTGT
>JAJOOR010008331.1:0-34482 GCA_036250505.1 Solanum acaule | reverse complement strand
CATCTTGGTAGTGTAATAACTGAATAAATATTTATGTATGTCGTGGTGGTGTACTAAACTATAGATGCAGATATTACTGTATCTTTCCACCGATATTACCGCATCAATGGTGTAACATAAAGTCATAAGTATTATCACCTACTGAGCTAATCGGGCTCATATTGAGTTTATCTAATACATATAGCACATATATATGCAAGGTGACTCTGAGACTGTGGCCTCACTAAGCATCTTCAAGACTCAAAAAATACAACTATGTATACATCACATATAAGTACGGTTACTTAATGACTTAAACAACCTTCACAAGATTTAAATAGCACAGGACATCTAGTAGGCTTATGAATGATGTACTAAAGATATTTTTTCCGCATTAGCATATAGCTTGAATAACAACACTTATATTTCTATTATGCATAATCCACTGCAATTCGGGATCTGCATATAAACATTTATATCTTGCCCATAAGGTACTTCCATTACACGTATCAACAATTATACAATTGAATTTTCGTTATTAACTTATCATGTCGATGAGCACAAACAGTTTTTAATTTTTTTGTCTTACTCATATGAAAACATGAAACTAATATACACAACTACTTCATAATGAAAAGACATATAGAACCAGCTCAGAATGTCCACGATAAGAAGTCTCCAAACTCAATTTTCAACTACGACAATAATTATATTTTGCATCACATTCACGTATCTTAAACATTTCAATAACTATAGACCATGTATTTTCAAATTTTTAACATAATCATACCCTACCTTAATATGATTTTATAGTGTAGGACTACTAGTTCATCAACGACGTAGATTCATGTTTGAAAATAGAAGAGAATGACTCATTTACATACCCTTGATTTCGGTCCTTTAAAGTACTATAACGGTTGAATTATCCCTTGTTTCTTCAAAATAAAATAAAAACCAATGACAATATAACTTCAAATAGTTACATAACACATTCGAGTTATGTAATCAATTCAACAAACACATGATGGACGTAAGCTCAAGAGACCTTCAAATAAATTGGTGTTCTTTAATTTCAATCCTAGGTATCACTAACAACAATATACTATACTTATATGACCCCCAACACAATTACCAATATCTACCAAATCACTCCACATTCTCCCTCCTCACCAAACACATCAAATCATAATAGGAAAAACTGTTACACTCCAAAAATTTCTAAGTTAAGACCCGAACTATTCTTCATTTATGTATAAGGTCGTGTCGGATGATTTTTAAATTATTCTTAGCTGTTAAGGTCAATTCTTTAGTGTGGCAATAAATGTGGAGAAGAATTAAGGTCACAAGAATCCCCTAACACAAAGTTGAGTTGAAAGCTTCCTTACCGATAATTTTTGATATAAGATTTTACTTGGGTCAACTTCAAACGACCATATATCATAGAATATAAAGAGTAACGTAGACCATAACCTATCAAATTAAAGGGATTTGAGCCTTCTTTCCAAAGCTACCAAATTTGCATCAATTGAAGTTCAGAGTAAAAAGTTATGTTTATTTTACTGGACACTATCTTGCCACGCACTGGCCGCGCGACCGAGGCATTTTCCGCGCGGGAGTGAGGCGAGGCAACGTCTACTGCCTTCCTGCGCGGTTGGCTGCGCGCCTGAGGCATTTTCCGCGCGGGTGTTTGGGTCTTTTAAAAACCTCCAAGTATGTAGTTCACTTCCTTAGCTCATAAATTACCCTAGAAAGATAAGTTTTCAAGAAACTAACTTCCTCCAAGGTAAGATGTTACCATCGAACTTCATAATTCCTTCATCTTAACACGAATTAATATCTCCTACTCATGAAATTCATAGATTTTCAAGAAAGCTCCCAAAGAACTCATCTCTAAGGTTCAAGAAACAAATTTTTTCCATCTTTTCATCCAAAGATCTCACAGTTCTCAAGATTTTGGAGTGTATAAGGTATGTAAGACCATTCATAGTGTTGGACTAGTTCCTCCTCACGCCCTACATCTCAATTCAGTCAGTAGCAAGTTAAATCTAGGGTTTTACCCTCAGTTTTATGAAATTCTTGATATGAGTTATGTTCTTCATTTGAATTCTAAATTCTTATATTATGAGATTACGATATTTTATGCATTGAGATTATTGAGTTGTTATTCATGCTTTTATTTCACATGAATGCTAGTTGATGATATTTTGTTGAAAGCCTTTGTGCATTTTTTTCTATGCATTGATTTTGAAATTTTAAGTGAGTTCAAGAGTATTTTAAAGTATCTTTTGAGAAGAGCTTAAGGGAATACAAATAGGTCCAAAAGTACTATTTTCACATTGAGAAAAGAATTACTCCCTCTGTCCCAATTTATATGACTCACTTTCCTTTTTAGTCAATCAAAAAAAGAATGACACATTTTTATATAAAGTAACAATCTATCTATAAAATATCTATTTACCGTTAATGAAATGATTTACAGCCACACAAATTTCTATCATTCATTTTGGACCACAAGTTTTAAAAGTCTTCCTTTCTTTCTTAACCTCCGTGCCGAGTCAAAGTACCTCATATAAAATGGGACGGAGGGAGTACAATTCATGATTAGTATGATAGTTGAGTATACCATCAATGTTTAAGTAGTATGGCATCTAGATTGGCCATCAATGTTTATGCAGTATGCCTTCCCAAGTCACCGATGATCAAATCACAATATGATTTCAGATATAGTTTTTATGATTACAACCTAAATACAAGTTATTTCAAGAGTTTTAAGAGAGATTATATGGTTCCGAATGTATCATTTTACATTTAAAAAGAGAGCACAATTTTCTGAAAAGTATAAAGAGTTTTCAGGGTATTTCAAACAGATTCAGTACAACTTTAGTTACCTCTTAAAGAGGCCTTTTGAGAAATTATCTCAACCCAAAGAGTACGTTTACATGAGCATTCAGTTATATTTTGGTAGTAGTAGTATTGAGCACCAATTTGGGGTAAGAGTTCAGATAACTCAAACTCCATAACCTACGCCACCAGTGTAGATAAGATCATACCGCAAGACGGGCGACTCCGCACCTGCCTCAAGAAGGCTTTTCAGTGGATCCAGAAGTTCAGTTGTTTTCTATACTCTGGCAAGGTATATGGTGGCTCTGGCAACGTGGGTAAGACGTTGTATCATCACGAGGTTCATAGTGATGGTTGTCGGCAAGAGAAACTCCATAGTAAAGTAAAGTATATTTTTATATATACATTTCAGTTCAGTATTTACTATTATTGCATTCCTACAGTAAGAGCTTAAATTATTTTCATCATGATTTATACTATATTTCAGTTGAGTTACTTTCAACCTTTCAGTTCAGTTATTTGTGTTATTCAGCCCTATTACACACTCGTATATTCAATGTACTGATGTCATTCGACCTGCATCATTAGATGGTGTAGATTCAGGTATTTAGGATTATCAACAGGAGATCCATTGAGATCACATCATCCGCTTATCAGCTTTTGGTGAGGCCTCCCTACTTTCGGAGGACTCTAGTTTTATTATTTGTTAGTAGTAACGCTTTGAGGTGTCGTGAGTCTTGTCCCGACACCTATATTTATTCAGTAGAGGCTTCATAGATGGACAATCTTGTTCAGTCTTGCAGTATTTAGTTTCAGATATTTTATTTAAAACTTTATGTTTAATACTCAGTATTTTCAGATAAATTTTAAGATTTAATAAGTTGTTTTTAAATAATTCTTCAGTTTTGATGCTTGTATATGCTTGAGTTAGTCTTCCGCTTGTAGTCAGGTAGGATGAGGGTTCACTTGGGGACTAGCAATGGTTCTCAAGTGTCAGTCACGTCCAGGGTGTAGGCTCATATCGTGACAGAAACCTAGGCTTATGGCTTCTTATCACAGCCTCATGAGTCTTACCCGTAGAATATAACTAGAATATTGAGAACATCACATATATGGAAGTATAAGGTATGTCCATACCTTAATTGAAGAAAATGCAGATCCTTAATTTAGTATTAACCAAAGAGAATGGTTGTCTCTTCAATTCAAAGAGGGACTTTGAATTGAAAGGAATTAAATAGAAAAGGTATGGTTTGGAGAGCATATCCAAAGTCAATATTGTAAATTTAGATTTTGCGGCTATTAGAAGGCTGACTTTAGAAAAAATTACATGACCGAATATAGTTGCAGTCTGATTATGATTTTCACTTAAGATGTAGATTAACGGATCTACTTTCCAACGCAGCGGCCGCACGAAGCTTATACAGCCATTGTTTTTTTCTGAATTGTAGATTTAAATCAAAACATTACCGGAGTCAATTCGGTAGAGCTATCTAAATAACATTTTTCAAATATGGAGCTCCAACTAAATTTGGATCGCGCTTTGCAAGGCCAGTTCGGAGGTGGCCTCCCAACAGGATTTTCTTCATACCCAGGGCTCGAACCTGAGACCTCTGGTTAAGGGTGAAACACTCCCACCAGTGCACCACAACCCCTGTTAGTTAATAACCCAAATAATATTATGATACTTTTAAAGTCTTGATAATATCTTTTGATACAAGACTTGATTTTCTCAGCTATTAAATCACAAAGGAACATCATGCAATATTCTCCCTAAGCTGAAAACACTTCAAATCGAAAAAATAAGTTGACAAATGATTGAAAATTAAGTAGATCTATTGCAAATTAATTTGGATAGCTTCAATATGTCAACTATTGAATTTTGACATAATTAAAGAGCTTGAACTTAGTCAAGATCATTCAAGTTTCCATATTGTTCAAGAAGTCGAGTACGCGAAGCAAATACTTCAAGTTTTATCTTTTAAGGTCTGATAAGTTATGAACCTCACCAAGCGTAGAAGCAGGGAGAATTTGTAGATATTGAAATTTTATTGGATAAATTCATAATAAATTTTGGATTAAATCTTAAATTCATAATATGTTGACCAAGTTAAATTATTAGTTAATAAAGTTGGATCAATGTTTAAGTTAAAATTATATGACTTAAATGAAGTTCAATTACATTTGGATCGGTCTGTTAAGTTGACAAGATGAGTCCAACCCATGCTCTTCAAGCGCTAGGTCGTCTGTAATTACTTGGAGATCAAAATTACTTAAGTCCTAGCTCGTGACTATATAAATGGGTCTTCATAAGACCAAACAAGAAAATGAGAAACACATAGGGAAGCTTTGCTCTTCAGTGGTGATCTGCAAATCTTCCACATACAAAGAAATCTTCGTCTTCAAGTGGCAAATTGCAAGTTTTCATACCTCCATGATTGTGATCAAAGTTTGGCTCCGCATTCGTGGTGAAATTCCAACAAGTACTCTATCGATCGGATCCAAGAACAAAAATAAGATCTTGAGTTGACGGTCATGAGGACAAAAATCAGAGGATCACATCTTTTTATATAAGATTTTATAAGAATTGTAACCCCGCATAAGCTATTAAAGTTAAATATTATTATAACTTGTCGTTGTTTTTCTTGTCTTGATAGTTATTTTTCCGGAACGGAAATTTAATTTTTACAAAAGTATATATTGTTACTCAATATGTCAAAAGTTGATTTTTCTTTATTAAACTCCATGTTATTACAAAAGGATTATTACTTTTCCTGCAAATTGATGTGGTATATTATAGAGATTTTTTTGGTATATTATATATATCTTAATATTTGTGTCGGTCGTTCTTTCTTTTAAAATTAATTTCATGTTCACTGAAACAATGTTCTTATAAAATGAAATAGATAAAGTATTCTTTAGAGGGGGAATTACATCAAATAAATATATGATATGTATATACGATAAACTACTATAGTTTAAAATATCACAATTCATAACTATATGTAGGGTTTTATAGAAAATTTATCTCTCCTCTCTCCCATGCCTCTCTCCTCCCACTGCCATCTCTCTTGCCCCCCCCCCTCCCCCTCTCGCCCCTCTCTCCATCCCAAAAAACACTACATTTTATGTGACAATTGTATTTTGTATTATGTATTAAATATATTTGTATTCCATATCAATTATATTTTGTATTATATATCAATCGTATTATGACAATTTGTATTCGTCGGTACGAATTGTGTTCGTTAATACAATTATATTCGATATATGATACAAATCAATTGTATTCAGACAATTATATGTTTCAACTGTATTTGTATTATGTATCAATTGTATCTGTGATACAACAAATACAACATGTATTCATCATTTCTCCTCTCGATCTCGATCTCTCTTGCAGCTCTCCTCATAATATGTAGCTAAATACAATAATTTTTTATACAATTGTATTAATTTTGATACAAATCAGTTGTATCAATTATCTTCGTGATACAACAAATACAACAAGTATTCAACCTCTCTCGCCTCTCTCCTATCTCCCTCCAATCTCGCTCGTCTTCCTCTCCTAGTCTTGTTCGCCTCTCTCCTCCCCTTAACATATAGTTATAATTTGTAATTAAGCAAACTATAGTTATATATCTCTAATTAAGCCCAAACTATATTCCCTTTTTTAATTACATAATCACAATCCTCATTTTTCTTTGGTACATTAGACTTGATAAAGACTTTCTCTATCTGAAATATTTAACTCTTTATTTGTCACGACCCATACCATCGTGAGTGGCACCCACACTAACCCTCCTGTGGGAGAACCATTACTACTAACCAACTAACCCCAAAACTAAACATTTAAAGATACGAAAGCAGGTTTAAATGCAAAAATAAAGTGGAGTTCCCATAAACTCCGAAAGTTTAACAAAATCGTTACCAAACATTGCGGAAAACACCCCTAAAATCTGAAAGTCAATGTACCAAAACTCTACTAACGACAAGTCTAAGAAAATGGGAACAACCCAAACTAAACATACGATTAAATCTAACTAAAAAGTTTGAGTCCGAAAAGAAATGGACTAAAACAGAATGAGAACTCATGGCAGCCGGGAAGAACTGGCTCACCCTTGAATTCAGTTTCAATAAGTGATTTCCTAAATGAGGTATGTCATAGCCGCCTGAACATGCCCTGTACTCAACAAAGAAAGAGCAAATGCAGTATCAATACACAACCACAGTGTACTGGTAGGATCACGTGGCTATTCCAATAGAAAAACATACATAAGCAGTCACAACATAGTAAACATGACATGCACAGAATATATACACACATTGGTTATCATTTTCGGAGCAAAGTACAATTCCACATTCTCAATACAATAATTATAACAATTCAATGGTCCTCTTATGGAACCCACACCCAAACTGTTAGTGTGCTGGAACGTGACACCTGATCCAATGTGTATGTCGGTACGTGACATCCGATCCCAATTAGTGTGTCGAAACTTGACACCCGGTCCAATCATCATACCACAATCACAATCACAGTATGCATTTTCATAATCATACAATCAAGTGTTGATTCATGGCATACCATCGTTCATTCATACTCATTTACATTAGGTTTGATCAATAGTGCTACATTCATAAACATGCATTGCAATGCAGCAAATACCCACATATATCACACAAACATGAAATCAAACCATCACGTACCTCGAAATCAAGCTCGAATCCCCCTAAGATACTTGATTCTTTCCGCTTGTTCTAGGTCTACAAACAAGTAATAATACACAAGGATCAATAATTAAGGTCCAATTTACCCGAATTATAACAAACCCAACAACCCAAGACCAAACCCATGATCCCCATACCCAAATTAGGGCTTTTCCCACCATTAGTTTAAGATCAAAACTTTCCCCCAATAATAATTACCCAAGAATATAAGTTCTACCGATCGAAAAATGGATTAGGGGAGTAAAATTCTTACCTTTAGTGCTAGAAAAAGTGGAAAACTGTCAAGAACTTGCCCTGGTTCGTTTCTTAGCTCTCAAGAATGAAAGTTGCAAAATAATAACGTTTTTGGGGTTTAATCCTGACTTAATTCGTGACTGGGCCGCTATGGCAGACCCCATCCCGCTACAGCGGGCCCCCCAGCGGGAATAATCCCGCCACCGCGGCTTACACGGAGATAGAGAGTCAAAATTTGAGTTCCAAATCCCCATTTCACAACACACCCTCAACCAATGATGTTCAAAAACTACCCGTTCACGCTAGGATCCGTTTCAGGAGTTCTACTCGCCCGAATTCGATTCCGTAAAGTCGTACGGGTTCCTTAACGTCTTAGCTATTACTCATGTGATCAAATTCATAATTAGATCTCTCATTCATTACCAGATTTCCCTAAACCTCACTGACTCAGATTTCGTCCAAATCTGGACTAGGCTAGGAATTTCCAAGTTACTACTCAAAAGTTTTCTCACCCCCATTATTTTCCCATTGGCTTTTTCCTAATGATGGAATCAGGTCGTTATAATAGATACAAATTTACTCATCACTCGTCTTTGAGTGATCAACTAAGAAAGACTGATTAAAGTAAGGGTAGAGTAGTACCTGAATCGTTGAACAACTGGGATACTTGTCTTGCATATCTTTCTCGATTTCCCAAGTAGCTTCCTCAACTGGACGATGTCTCCATTGAACTTTCACGGACTTAATCTCTTTGGTCCTCAGCTTCTAGACATCACGATCAAGAATTTCAATCGGTCCCTCCTCATACTGAAGGTCTTTATCTAGCAACATGAGTCTCATTTTATGATGTAATCCCCATCCCCATAATACTTCTTTAACATGGATACATGAAATACCGAATGAACTCCCAAAAAGTTAGGAGGTAAAGACAATCTATAAGCAACTGGTCCTACACAGTCAAGAATTTCGAATGGTCCAAGCTTGCCCTTCTTGCCGAATCTCATCACCCCTTTCATGAGGGACACTTTAAGAAGAAGTTTTTCACCGGTCTAAAATGCCATGTCTCTTACCTTATGATGTGCATACTTTTTCTGTTGACTTTGGGCTGTTAGGAGCTTGGCTTGGATGCTTCTTACCTTATCTTGAGCATCCTTCACTAAGTCAACCCCCACAGGTTTCACATCTCCAACCTCAAACCATCCTATGGGTGATCTATATTTCCTCTAATAAAGTGCCTCAAATGGTGCCATATCAATGCTGGAGTGGTAACTGTTATTATAGGAGAACTCACATAAGGGTAAGAACTTATTCCAATGTTCTCCAAAGTCAATCACAAATGCCCTCAACATGTCCTCTAACACTTAAATAGTCCTCTATGACTGCCTATCCGTTTGCGGATGGAAAGCGGTGCTGAAAGTGAGTTGAGTACCTAACTCCTCATGCAATTTTCCCCAAAACTTGGATGTGAACTGCGTACCACGGTCTAAGATGATAGAAAGGGGCACTCCGTGCAGCCTCACTATCTCTATCATATAAACCTTAGCCAACTACTGAGCATTATAGTTTGTTCTAACTGGAATAAAATGGGCTGACTTAGTTAATCTGTCAACCACTACCCGAATAGAATCATATTTTCCCAATGTCTTGGGTAGACCAACCACAAAATCCATAACTATCATTTCCCACTTCCATTCAGGAATTAGCATTCTCTGAAGCAAACTTGCTGGTCTTTGGTGTTCATATTTTACTTGCTGGCAGTTTTGGCACTTAGCCACAAACTCCGCTATACCTTTCTTCATGACAGGCCACCAATAAAGTCGCTTCAAATCTCGGTACATATTAGTCACACCCAGATGAATAGAATAGCATGAACTATGGGATTCTGTCAATAAATTTTGAATCAAGTCGTCCACTCGAGGAACACAAATCCTTCCTTTAAAACTGAGCACACCCCCTGCATCTTGTGCCTTACCAGACACTGTCTTCTTTCTAAGCTCATTCAAATTCTCATCCTTAAATTGTTTGGCCTTGATCTACTCAATGAACGCGGCCCTAACCTCAATGCTAGTTAACACCCCCACCTCTTTCTGAGATGCCCAACTGTATAAACTTAGACTCCAAGGTTTGGATCTCCTTAGCTAAAGGTCGCTTAGATACACCCAAGCAAGTTAGACTACCCATACTCACTACCTTTCGGCTTAGTGCATCCGCCACCACGTTAGCCTTACCCAGATGATACTGGATGGTCATATCATAATCTTTGAGTAACTCCATCCACCTTCACTGTCTTAGATTTAGGTCCTTTTGAGTGAACATATGTTGTAGACTACGGTGGTTAGTAAATACCTCACACCTGACACCATAAAGATAATGCCGCCAGATCTTGAGAGAAATACTACCGCTGCCAACTCCAAATCATGCGTTGGGTAGTTCCTCTCATGTACCTTCAACTGCTGCAATGCATAAGCTATGACATTCTTATCATGCATCAACACAGCACCCAAACCCGAATGTGAAGCATCACAATACACAATGAAAATCCTTACCTTTCACCGGTAGTGCAAGAATATGTGTTCTGGTCAAGAGAGTCTTGAACCTTTGAAACCTCTCTTCACATTTTTCAGTTCATTCAAAAGGTACCTCATTTTTGGTCAACCCTGTCAAATGTGTGGTGATAGAGGCAAAGCTCTTCACAAACCTACTATACTAGCTAGCGAGCCCCACAAAACTCTTAATTTCAGTCACAAAACTAGGCCGAGCCCAATTCCTAACTGCTTCAATCTTTTAGGGATATATCATCGGCCCTTCCCTTGAAACTACATTCCCCAAAAAGGCAACCGAATTCAACCAAAACTCACACTTAGAAAATTTAGCATACAACTTTTGTCTCCCAAGGACACCCAAAACTATACGAAGATGGTCAGCATGTTCTTCCTCACTTTTCGAATAAACCAATATGTCATCAATAAAAATAATAACAAACGAATCCAGAAATGATTTAAACACACCATTCATTAAACTTATGAAAGTTGCAGGCGCATTTGTCAACCCAATCGACATCACTAGAAACTCGTAGTGCCTATAACGGGTCCTGAATGCCATTTTTGGTATATCCTCAGGCCTAATCTTTAATTGATGATAACCAGACCTTAGATCAATCTTAGAGAAAACTGATGCACCCTGCAATTGGTCGAAAAGATCATCTATCCGACGTAGTGGATACTTGTTTCGAATGGTGACCTTATTCAATTGTCGATAGTCTATGCACATCATCATACTACTATCCTTTTTCTTAACAAATGAAATAGGAGCACCTTATGGTGAAGCACTAGGACGGATGAAACCTTTATCAAGAAGTTCCTGAATTTGAGTTTTAAGCTCTCTCAACTCCGTCGGAGCCATGTGATAAGGAGGAATAGAGATGGGGCGAGTACCAGGTTCCAAGTCAATGCAGAAATCTATATCTCTATCCGGAAGCATACCAGACAAATCTATAGGAAACACTTCTCTAAATTTTGACACCACATGAATGGATTCAATAGAGGGAGACTCAACCTCAACATCCCGAATATGAGCCAACTAAGCAAAACAACCCTATCACACTAGTTTCCTAGCCTAAATGGAGGTTATGACCTTAGCTGGCTTAGACTTGTACACTCCTTCCCACTCTAACTTTTCCCTACCCAGAATCTCTAGAGTCACAGAATTAGCGTTACAATTAAGCACAACATAATAGGGGGACAACCAAGTCATGCCTAAGATTATATCGAAGTCAGTCATATCCAAAATAACCAAATCAGCCTAAGTCTGAAAACCCATAAACAAGATAGGACAAGCACGATAGACATGGGTGACTATGACAGACTCTCCAACTGGGGTAGAAACATACATGGGGGCATCAAGTACATCACAAATCATATCAAATCCTAAGGCAAACTAAACAGACACATATGAATAAGTAGAACCCCGATCAAACAAAATAGTAGCCATCCGGTCACATACTATGATCACTGCAGATGCCTTAGCCTCGATTTTGCTCGAAAAGGCATAACACTGAGCGTTGTCATCTTGACGGACAACCTCCTTGCCTGGTTACACTGCTCATCTACCTGCATTACCATTTCCCCGGCCTCTCCGACCTCGTTGATTTCCTCCTCTTCCATCTTGTGGACGTCCTCTTCCATTATTATCGTTACCCACAGGTACCACTGCTCTAGTCTGCTGCTGTGCGGAATCCAACATGCACGGTTAGGGATAATCTCTCCTCATGTGCCCAGGTTCCCCACAATTATAACAAGTGCGATCAAAAGATGGCCTGCTACCCGCTGAAGGTGCGGCTTCCTGGCTATCCTGAATAAAATTCTAATGTGGAGTTCCCGAGTAACTACCTATAGAAGCGGGCATAGCTGATTGAATTGGCCGAGCTGCAAGTGTTGGCCTCCTCGAACCTCTGGAGTAGGAACCCTGAAAGTTACCTGTGCTCTTAGCTTTCTTATCCAACGTCTTAGCATGCCCATCACGCCTAACTCCTTCCACTTTCTTCACAAAATCCGTCACCTCATTAAAACTTTTTCCTACAAAAGTCATGTGAACAGACAATACCTGTAACTCGAAGTTAGTCCCTTGACAAATCGATGAATTCTCTCTTTCTCAGTAGTTACCAATTGTGTAGCATATCTAGACAAAGCATGAAACTTAGCCTCATAAGCACAGACATACCACCTTGCTCCAAAGCCATGAACTCATCCTTCTTACGATCTCTCAAGGTCCGATGCACATATTTTTCCAGAAACAGAGCATGAAACTGTGTCCAAGTGAGTGGGGGTAAAACTGACGATCTACATTCCACGTAGGACCTCCACCACTGCTTAGCCTCACCCTATAGCTGGAAGGTCACGAACTCTACCCCATGCTGGTGTACAATACCTAACTAATGCAGTCTATCATAACAATCCAAGATGAATTCATAGGCATCCTCACTCTAAGAACCATGGAATACAAACGGCTTCAACTTTAGGAACATAGTCAACATCTCATGCTCATTACCAGTCATTACGGGACCCAACAAAGGACGGAAAAAGGCATCAGTACCTAATGTTGCATCTCCCCTGGGACTAGTAACAGTAACGGAGCGGCTGGTTGGGGATTGAGTAGCTTGCACTGCTGGAAGGATTCCAGGACCAACCAATCCTTTTAGAAAAGACATGATTTGTTGAGCTAAGACTGGTCTAAGGGAGGAACGTCGATATTCCTAGCCGGTGCATCCTCTTCCTGTCCAGCATCCCCCTCGTCTTCAATCTTTACATTCTCTTCTACCTCTTCATGATGTATGGGAGGAACCTCATCTCTGGGAGCATTCTCAACCGATGCTCCATCCCTAGTAGGTGCTACCCTTCCTTAGCCTCTGCCCCTTGCTCTTCCTCTACCCATTCCTCGACCACGACCTCTTACTGCGGATTCCTCAACTGGCTTATTGACGAGAGCTACGGGCCTGACACCGTTGAATCTAGTGTTAACCATATGCGGATAGAAGAGTAAAGGAGATTAGATACCAATTTGGATCACCAGATACCAATTGGAATCAAGTTATAGCACAAAAGGAGAAAAGAGAAAACAGAGAGATTTTCTTAAGTCTTATAGTCTCTAGAAGAAAAGTACAGACATCTCCGTACCATTTAGCAAGACTCTACTAGACTCATTTTGGTACGTCGAGATCAACGAACCTAAGGCTCTGATACCAACTTGTCACGACCCAGACCATCGTGAGTGGCACCCACACTAACCCTCCGATGGGAGAACCATTTCTACTAACCAACTAACCCCAAAACTAAACATTTAAAGATACAGAAGCAGGTTTAAATGCAGAAATAAAGTGGAGTTCCCATAAACTCCAAAAGTTTAACAAAATAGTTACCAAACATTGTGGAAAACACCCCTAGAATCTGAAAGTCAATGTACCAAAACTCTACTAACAACAAGTCTAAGAAAATGGGTACAACCAAAACTAAACATACGATTAAATCTAACTAAAAAGTCTGAGTCCGAAAAGAAATGGACTAAAACAGAATGAGAACTCATAGCAGCCTGAAAGAACTGGCTCACCCTTAAATTCAGTTTCGATCAGTGATTTCCTAAATGAGGTATGTCGTAGCCGCCTGAAGATGTCTTGTACTCAACAAAGAAAGAGCAAATGCGGTATCAATACACATAGTGTACTGGTAGGATCACGTGGTTATTCCAGTAAGAAAAACATACATAAGCAGTCACAACATAGTAAACATGACATGCACAGAATATATACACACATTGGTTATCATTTCCAGAGCAAAGTACAATTCCACATTCTCAATACAATAATTATAACAATTCAATGGTCCTCTCATGGAACCCACACCCAAATTGTTAGTGTGTGGGAACGTAACACCCGATCCAATGTGTATGTCGATACGTGACATCCGATTCCAATTAGTGTGTCGAAACGTGGCACCCGATCCAATCATCATACCATAATCATAATCACAATGTACATTCTCATAATCATACAATCAAGTGTTGATTCATGGCATACCATCGTTCATTCATACTCATTTACATTAGGTTTGATCAATAGTGCTACATTCACATACATACATACATGCATTATAATGAAGCAAATACCCACATACATCACACAAACATGAAATCAAACCATCACCTACCTCGAAACCAAGCTTGAATCCCACTAAGGCACTTGATTCTTCCCTTTCCGGATTCTTTTCGCCTGTTCTAGGTCTACAAACAAGTAATAATACGCAAGGATCAATAATTAAGGTCTAATTTACCCGGATTATAACAAACCCAACACCAAACCCTTGATCCACATACCCAAATTAGAGCTTTTTCCACTATTAGATTCAGATCAAAACTTCCCCCCGATAATAATTACCCAAGAATCTACAGATCGAAAAACGGATTAGGGGAGTAAAATCTTTACCTTTAGTGCTAGAAAAGGTGGAAAACTATCAAGAAGTTTCCTTGGTTCATTTCTTAGCTCTCAAGAACGAAAGTTGCAGAATAATAACATTTTTGGGGTTTAATCGTGACTTAATTCGCGATTGGGCCGCTATGGCGGACCCTATCCCGCTATAACGGCCCCGCCCTGGCGGGAATAATCCCGCCACAACAGCTTACATGGAGACAGAGAGAGAATTTGAGTTCCAAATCCCCATTTCACAACACACCCTCAACCAATGACGTTCAAAAACTACCTGTTCACGCTAGGATCCGTTTCGGGAGTTCTACTCGCCCGAATTCGATTCCGTAAAGTCGTACGGGTTTCTTAACGTCTTAGATATCTACTCATGTGATCAAATTCATAATTAGATCTCTCATTCATTACCAGATTTTCCTAGACCTCACTGACTCAAATTTCGTCCAAATCTAGACTAGGCTAGGAATTTCCAAGTTACTACTCAAAAGTTTTCTGGCCCCCATTCTTTTCCCATTGGCTTTTCCCTAACGATGAAATCAGGTCGTTACATTATTCTTTCAAGACACTTTTGAAGCCTGTGATCACACAACTATCTTGCTCAATTTTTTTTTCTTTGAAGCTTTTAAGAACATGCATACAAGATTAAATAAAAGATAAAAATCAATGCTTTTATATTACAAAAAAAAAAAAAAAACCCAAGAACCTAGGAGGCACTCTAAGCTTCTTCACTTGGTTTTTGGAGATTCATTAATCCTTTTGTCAACCATATTGCTGTTTCTCTAGAAGAAACAACTTCTTCACCAAATGGTTTTAGCACACCAGCTAATTCCTCTAGCTTTTTATGCTTAAGTAACTCTGCACAAAGTTCAAGTAATGACTCTAATGCTTCTTCCCTTTTATTGCTCATCATACTATTGTTGTTCCCCTGTAACAAATTTAGTGTAGTCATTACTGAAGTATCACTTGATGCTCGTTTGTGACCATCACGTTTTTCTGTATGCTGATTAGTACTTAGATGATTAATGGAATTTGCTCTAACTTTATTGGCATGTGATGCAACTTCAACATATGGTTTTGGCATTCCTGATTTCTTGTAAAAGCATTTTGTACCTTTCTTTCCCTTGGTTTGCCTTTCAATCTTCTGAATTGTACCTTCAATTGTATTATCAGTCAAGGTACTTCTTGTAGAGCATATGGAATTAGTACTTTCACTTTTCTTGACGGATATGGTTTGGAGTCCTTCATTCTCCAAATTTCCAATTTTCTTTGTCTGAACGTTAGATTCAGTACCTTTGAATTCATGAACAACTCTATCAACTGCAACAACCTTCTCGTGTTTTTTTGCTTGTCTAATATACTTGGAAGTTGAATTCTCGCGAGTTTGATCAGGATTCTGTTTAACTTCCTTCTTAGAACATACTTGAACAAATGCTGGTGACAAATTCTGATATTTAGCAATATATGGTTGTAAATGTGGATGCCTTAACAACTCTGCAGCCTAATATATTCAGACACAAGAAGTAATGAATCAGTAAATATCTATGCAACATTATTTTGGAATACAACAAAATGTAAGTAAGTACACGTACCGTAGGTCTATGTTCTGGGCTTTTTCTTAGCATGCTTTTAATCAGTCGTTTCCTGGAAGGAACAAATCAATAAAAGAAATTGATGAAGCTGCAGTCACAAACTTAACGTACTGTGGAAATGAGAAATCGATGTATCTTCTTACCATGTAGAAGAATATATGGTTGGAAGTGGAGATAAAGTAGATCTGTTTATTTTGTTGATTAGCCCAGCCACATCCTGTTTTTGGAGTTAATTTCACATACGGTCACAGAACGTAAAACATTATAGTTGTTATAGTCTGTAAAGTTTAATGACTAACCGTAGCACGAAATGCAGCTTGATGAGCAGACATTTCAAACATACAACAACCTGAGAAGCAAACCATTATAATCAATGTTGATCAATTGAGAATGCAAAAATTGCACTTTTGATAAGTTGAACATGATGATTTACCTAGAGACCATATGTCTGATTTATATCCATAAGGTATATCTGCTAGAAGCTCAGGACACATATATGTTGGAGTACCCACAATCTACATCACATTGAACAACCAAATAACAATAGTCAACAAGTTGTTACTCCCTCTGCTTCAATTTATGTGACATTATATTTTGAGACATCCTAATTTGGAAAGAAATAATTGAGATGCATAAAATGAACAAGAACATTGCAATGCAATGAGGGAGGGTTTATTACCGAAGAGGCAAGATCATCTTTATTCAACAATTTGGCTAATCCAAAGTCACCTACAGACACAACAAGTATCATAAGCAACACAAAATTTGCAGCAAATAGACACTTACTATATGGACTATTTATACTTCTTACCAAGTCTGATTTCGTCGTCTTTGGTAAGGAAAATGTTAGAGCACTGGAGCAAAGCAAATGAAAACTATTAGTATGAGTTACTCCAAAACTCTACAATTTTTTTTAAAAAAAGGTCATACTTTAAGATCTCTGTGAAGAACACGATTCGAGTGAAGGTAATCGAGAGCCAGTAACAACTGAATCAACCATTTGCAAAGTCTCTGTTGGCAAAACAAAAGTAAACTTGATGAGTTCAAAATCCGTTTTGTGTTTGGTTGGAAATTTATTCTTATTTTTCTTACGTCTTCAGGGAAAAATGTTCCTCTGGCTTTTCTAATCATATCAGCCCTGAAAACAAGTACAAAATCTATCAAGAAATACATCATTATTATTGATTAAGAAAAAAATTAATGATAATTTAGGCATGTTTAGGAAACTTACATGTCTCCACATTCACAATAGCTTGTAACAATGCAGATAAAGGAGTCCTAATTTATGTATAACAACACATAAATATTTTTTAGCTTTCTACATGAATATGTTACCAAAATAAAAGAATATAAAGTCCTTATAGAAAATTTTGTTAATTGTATAAATATATATATACCTTCTCTACCCATGCATCCTTGTACTCAATAATATAAGAGTTATCTAGCTTGGCTATCAAATTCATCTGCAAAAATCAAATTTAATAAGGTTAGATAAAAATAGAAAGGTGAGATATCAACTCTCCATAATTTCTTGTTTGACAAACATAACTAAAATTCCTTCTCTTTCATCTTGTTTAACATGTCATATTATTGATCAACTTTTTCCAATTCTATTAGTATCATCTTCCAACAAGGGGTCGTTTGGTTAGGAACAAGTTATTTCAGGATAACTAATTTTGGGATAAGTTATTTCAGGATAAGCTATTCCAACATGTATATGGGATAACCTACCCCATCAGTATGACAGAAATTGTGGGACAACTAATCCAATGACTACCTAATACCTCCAATCAAACACTAGATAAACTAATTTTACATTTTATCGTGAGATTATTATAACTTATACCTCACACCAAACGAGTTGAGTGATATTATGTTAGGCAACTTTGATAATGCTTTATAACCTTAAACAATTTTCAAAGAGAAACAATAGAATTTTCAAAAAGTGATATTTTAACTTTAAGTCATCTCAGATTTCAGTCGAGGACCGCTATTAGTTTTAAAAAGAAATAATAGAACGAATCTTAGTTGAAAAATTAGTATGGGTTATTCAACTTCAAATTTCATAAAATTCGTATTGTATTAAAATTGTCATTTCAAATAGTTAAATTAATGTCATAAATCTCCAAAATAAGTTGTATCCTAAGGTTCTTGTGATTGTCCCATCTTGTACTACGTGGTAAATAAGTGTAAGGACTTGAAACACTTCTCTGTTTTTTATTTTATTTTAAAAAATTAAATTAACTCGCCTTCATTAATTATTGACATGTAAAAAGTTACCATTATAATGTTTGGTATACATTTATTATTATTGATAAGAGACATTTTCATTTAATAAATAAATATAGAAAAAATTGAAAGCTATGACAGAAAGAATAATTGCTTGACAGTATAGACGAAAAGTTGTAAGTTATTTCTAACATTTATATAATCTCTACCAAACATTTTATACATTTTACTCTTTTTTCTCATATTGTATTTACATATATTTTCTCCATTCATTTATTTATTTATTTTAAATTTTGTAATTCTCTAAATGAATCATGATTAATTTAAGTAGTATAAAATATTTTTGTAATATATTAGAAATAATAATTAAAAAAATTAATTTTAAAATATTAAATAAATAAAAGTGAACCGAAAAAGTATCAGAATGTATATATTTGGTGAAAGCAGGTCATGTTAGGTGTGCGACATTCCTTCGTATCAATAATAGTAAAGTTTAATTTATCACAACTACCTACCACCCTCATGTTTTTCATGTGGTAGAAAATAAGTCCCACTCACACATAGATTAATATATATTTATTTATTTTTGGTTCTTTTCCTTTCCTCAATTTAATTTAATTATTTGTAAGGAAAATCAAGTAAATTAATCAGGTATCATTTTCTAATTTAAAAGGAAAAAGATCAACAATATCTTTCAATTATTTAAAATAGATCAAATTTACCGCTCGTGATATTTTTTGGTAAATTAAAGTGTCTTTACTGTTAGATTTTTGGGTCAGAAATACGTGTAACTATTCAAATGGATAAAAAATATTCTCTTTTGGCCAAACACATATGCAGCAGACACTTAAATTTGTTCCTAAATTTCATTTTAGCACTCCAATCCAACCTTGTTCCATTTTAACCCTTCAACTCCAATTTTTATGTTCTATTTTGATACTTCTTTCCAAAGAATCAACAAAGTGGATATGTGTACTTCACATGTCATTACTGTGTGAAAAAATAATGGATGAACATCATTTTTTAAAAAATATATATTTTTTAGAATTTTTGTACATTATTGTATGAAAAAGTAATCGATGAAAGTGTGTTGGTTTTCTTTTTTAAACAATTAATTAAATTAAATAACACCACATATTTTTTTCATATCTAGTCTATTTGGACTAACTCAAATATCAGTTTTCTAATTTTTCATTCAACTAAATACGAGTAAAAAAAATTCATGTTCATTGCTAATTAATAACACTACAAAATAATATTGAAACTCGATAGACTTCGTTGGGTTGTCATTGATTTTCTTAAGAAAGAAAATCGACACATTTTCGTCGGTTATTTTTCACGAAAAAATATAGGGGAAACTCTTAAAAAGAATTGTTACTTTTTTTATAAAAAAAAATCAATGATCATCCATCAATTTTAATTTTTTACAATAACTAACGGATGAACACCAATTTTTAAAATGTAAAATTGCAGTTGAATAACATATATAGAAACAAAGAAATCATAAAATTAGTATTTTGTGTTAAATGGTACATAAAAGAAATAGAGTTGAAGGGTAATCTTTTACTAGTTTTTTAAATATATTTTTTTGTCTTTCACTCTCTTAGAGAAAGTGTGACGCACACACTCTGCAACATCACTTAGAAGTGCCAAAATGGAATAAAAAAATTGGAGTTAAATGGTTAAAATGGAACAAAGTTGAGTTAGAATGCTAAAATGAAATTTAGGGACAAGTTTAAAGGTCTGCATATGTATTTAGCCTTCACTTTTTAACTGTTGTTTCATAACAAGGAAAAATGAGCTAATTTTATTCTTTCATAATTCGAAATGAGACATTTTACCCTTATACTTTTAATTTATTTATTTTTTGAGGGGAGGGGAGAGTTGTGTTAAATGTGAAAAATATAATAAGATAAGAAAATAAATAGTATAAACACTTCTTACTTTAAAAAATAAAAGAGATGGCATATGACTTCTTCTTTTCTGGTTCTGTGCACATTATATATGAGTTATTGTTCCTCAATATGAAGTCATTTACCTTTTTTTATTATCTTTAAAAATGATATGATTAAAAAAAATTCAAATTTTAATAATATCTTGATACGCTTTATTATTTGGTTTAACTTTAGTCCTTTCATATTTCGGTTGAGGACCATAATAATAGCTTTGAAAAGAAATAATAGAATAAATGTTTAATTGAAAAATTAATATATAATGAAATCTTTTATTTCATAAAATTGACATCGTATAAAAATTATATTTAAAATGATTAAAATAATCGCATAATCTCCAAAATAAAATTTTACTTAAATCTTTAAAACTAATTCTTCCATTTGAAATAGTTTAAGGACAAAATTAATCTATTTTTAATTTTTTTTTAAAACAACCATTAGAACAAAGGATATTTTGAGCCAACAATATAACGGTCTAAGGCAGTTTTAAGTCAACAATACAATAAGAGTAAATTTAACCTATTTTATATAATTCAGGAATATTTTTAACCCTTTTTCCTAATTTAAATTATGTGTATGCTTACATTGTAAAAGATCTATACATTGTAAATAAACTAGAAATAAATGTTTTTATCGTCACGATTCAATAAGAAATTTGTGCTATAGAGCATGATTTTTCTCCTTATTTGCTACTGAACCAACTCAGTGAGATAATGCATAGCGGAAAACAGATTTTCATTGAAATAGTGAGAAACTTCCCAATTTATCTACATTTTGGGACCTGATTCATTTAAATGTAATACTAACATTTTCTATTACCTATACTAAACAAAAGTTATGGATTAATAATTTAAAACGGAAACTGTTGAGAATATGATTAACTAATAAAAGTGTGCTTTCTCATAGTATTAGAGAATTCAAAGGTCCTGAAATTAAATCTCTCTGTTACCCATGTCAAAAAGAACTTTCACAGGCTTGGCTCAGGCCCACACATAAAAAGGCGTATT
This sequence comes from Solanum acaule, assembly GCA_036250505.1. Taxonomy (NCBI): domain Eukaryota; kingdom Viridiplantae; phylum Streptophyta; class Magnoliopsida; order Solanales; family Solanaceae; genus Solanum; species Solanum acaule. The sequence continues at coordinate 12,953 of JAJOOR010008331.1, read as the reverse complement.
AAAAATACAATTAACTAATAAATTTGTGTGATCTCTCAAAGGTTAAGCTTTAATTAAAATAACTAACCTCTTGATGGGCAGTGCGTTTGAACTTGTCTGTCTGTTTAGCCAAACGAATCTTCTTCATTACATACCTACAATTCAACATCATTCACAACAATAAGTCATTTTCATTTATTAAAAAATAAATAAATCAAAAACCAAAACAAAGATAATCTTTGTAGTACTACTAATGAGTATTGGGTGGAAATTGGAATCCATGGTCATGGTTACTCAGTTTGGTTAATGATAGAACTACAACAAACAACATATATACACGGTGTATTTTTTACAAAATAGAATTAAAAAAAAATATATGCATATCTAATCTCTACCTCAAAAATAGAAAGGTTATTTCTAATTGGTTAATGATATATATAACTGTTGAGACATAATTATAAAACATACTAACATGGCTAAGATGTGATTTTGAGTCTTACCGTCACTCAATATGAATTCTAATACATGCTTAGTTCATAAAATAAAAAAAAATTACATTCGCACATGAAAGAATATTCTAAAATAGAATTAATAAAATTAAAAATAATTTTCTAATCATTTAATATTTAGTCAAATGAAATGGTTACACAATTCCATCTTTGGCATGATAGGATGAAACCAAGAAAAATGAAGCAGAAATATGTTACTCCTCCTTTTGTTCTAACTTAAGTGTTTTTTTTTTACCTATCCTATGAAGATATACTTTTTTTTTCTATATATTACGTAAACTTATCAATTCTAACGTTATAAGAAAGTTATCAAAAGATTTAAAGGACTATACATATTTTTAATTAAAAACCATAATATTCAAAATTTCCTTTCCTATATAGTCAGATTAAGACATTTAAATTGAGACGGAGGAAGTAAAGTTCTAACTTTTAATATAGAAGAAGAAATTATTACCACACAAAAAAAAATAGAAAAAGAAATGAAGATTATTGTACTTTTTTTTCTCAAACTTGTGATAAACAAGAAATGCAGCTCCAAAAGCTCCTCTACCAATCTGTTCTATCACTTCATACTCTTCCATCTTTGAACATTCAACTGCATTGGTTCTCACTTCCATCTCCTTTTCTTGTTTGGACCTTACTTGAAGATATTTATATTTTTCGTTCAGAAAAAAAGTTAAAGCATTTAATGGTAATACTTTGACTTTCCTTCTACTGAAAAATTATTGCAAAACCCTAATAACACATTTCAACATAACAAGTGAACTCCAATTATATATACATGTTACTAGAGAGATTGATCATTAAATGGAAGGAAATGAAATCACAGTATATGTGAAGTGGAGCTACAAGCTAAGGAATTAGCTAGAAAGGGTGCAGTAGGGGCTGGCTTGAGAGTAGAATAGGGACAATAAATTGAATCAAAATATCATGAAGACCAAGTGAAGAGTAATGAATACACTACAAGTACAATTTATTTATTTTGAGTAATCAAAAAGATTCCCAAAAAACAATTAAGGTTTATTGGTTTTTGAGAACTTTAGAAGATTAGTGCTTTCATTACTAGTACTAGTGATAGTGGTTATTTTGAGTCTTGCCTTATAATTATAGGTACAAGACATTGTCATATCCTTGAGTCATGTAGTGTAGTTATTTCTTTCAGTAATATATCAATAGGGTAGGTCCAAGTGGTCCAACAATTGAGTAATTTTCTAATGGAAAAAAAAAAGAAAAGAGTTTAACCTCTATATGCAATTATCCAAAGGCGAAGACAAAATTTAAAGTTTATGAATTCATTTTTTCATGTTTGAGAATTTGAAGTAAAAGCTATTGAATTCGTTCAAACATGTACCTAATAGTGTACGTAGTTCCATCTATGTAACTCTTCAGAATATACGAAATTATACTAACTTGAATAATAAATCAGATAATCTAATACAATATATACATCGAGAATATATATGACTAAAAATCTAAGAAAATTATCTAGAAGATTTTATTAAATAGAGGAAAAAATCAGAAAGATATCATAATGGATATTAAGAAAAGGAGCCATTGTGTATGTGTGAGAGAGAATTTTAATTGAGGCCAAAGCAAAGTATGCAACAAGGGTTGAGCAAAAAAAAAAGGCTCTTTAGTTAAATACCTTAATTTAATTGAAAGAAAAGGGACAACCTTTGCTTTTGCTTATGTTCTCATATTCTTCAATTACTTATCATTATGAGTCTTTAACTTTTATGTATTTATAATGTGAAAAACACTTATATAATTATATTATTTTAAAAAGTAATTAAAAATATGTAAATGTAACGAATTAAACCTCAATGAATCATGACAATATATAAATATTTTGTAATGATATTATACATGATTTGAGGAAATAGTAACGGTTTAAATTATACCTATGCTATAAAATTTTTACATTATCATTAATAATCATTATATACATCATTAATAACATAGCATGTGGTTGGCAGGTCAGTCTCATTTATCAGAATATCTTAACCATGCACTAATTGACTTCTCAACAAAACAAAATTCACTTGATTAATTATTGGTTAGTATATACTGCATGGAGAATTAATTTATGATTGTTCTTTTATTGGTTGGTCACATTTTTCCTAAATAAATTATTTCTTACCAGTTCTGACAATGTGTTTGGGTTGTCATTCTCATTTACCTAAAAAATGCTAAGTGGACAAATGTTTCCTTCTTTTTTTTTCGTCATTTAACTCGTATCTGTTTTTTTAATATATATATTATACACGATAGAAGTTGAAAATTCGCGTTTAATTTTAAATAATTTTGTCTAATGTGTGGCTTTGTAAAGATCAAACATCAGATACTTTTGCCTGAAATTTGGTATGATTTGCCAAGACTAATTTCAGAAATTTTTAACACTAAAGTTGTAGACATGTCGAAGCCAAATTTCGGACATTTTTTTACTAAAGTTTTACATGAAAAAATAAAATATTCTTCTACTTTCAACAACCCATATACGATTTAACACCAAAATCTACCCCTAATAAGCTTAAATGTTAAACATAAAATTCATCTATTATAAAGAATAAACTTCAATCATCAATTTGTTAAAAATAAATAATAAATCTACTAAACTCATTTTGTAAGAATGGTGATGTCACGACTCAAAAGTCGAGGTCATGATGACACACACCCGAGAACCCCATAATTGGTAAGTCCAATGAAACAACACATACGAGACTTTCAAGGAGAAGTCAGGCCACAACCGATAAGAAAACAACAAAGAAGTTCTCAAACCTGGTAGCATAGTATAAAGAGCATCTAAAGACTATAAATGATAGATAGAGACCAATGGCGATCTGAAAAGCAGGATCTCACCACAATTCCGAAAGAGAAGATATCGCTAGATCCAATCAACCGCTACGAAGATCACCCTGACTAGGATCTGCATCAAAATGATAAAGTAAGGATGGGAACAATCCACATGTACTCAGTAGGTTAGACCGACTGAGCATAAGCAACTAATCAAACTTAAGAAATAAACTATGAAACGCTTCCACTTGCACATAGAAAAGTCTCATTCTGGCATCGATGCTGCCAATTTATATAATAATGGCGTGAATAAAGTAAACACAAAAGAATACAAATAAACAAGTCACACAACACAACAAAGCTGACCAATGCAATGCAATGAATGATGTGGTGGAACCAAGGTCATCGTATATACCTTGTCGAGCTTGAGCTTCCGGACATGGACATATGGGGTGGCCGCTGGCCAGCAACTTCCGTGCACAAATATAGATTCATTCCTCGTATTTGGTCCAGCCTCACAACCCTTCACGGGGGAATCACATTCGATATACCAATCTCAATATCTCATCAACTTGCCACTTAGCTCGTGATCAAGGATAAAAGTAAGGTGTCTCATTTTCTTTCTCAAAAATAGTATTTCTCCACTTTTTCGTATTCCCATGAACAATGATATGCTGAATGAAGATGAGTGCATCACAACACATACAACATAAAGACATAATCAATTCATCAAAAAAATTGAATAAAATAAAGTTCTCAAACTCAACAAGTCATGAAACACGTCCTCAAATGATAGGGATAGTGGAGGAATCCATTTGAAACCAGTCTTTACCACTTAGAAAGCATTTCTTTCATTTTAAAATGTAAAATATTAACTCAAGCCCCTAACTAAGGCATCTCAAAGTCAAATATAAAGATAAGTCACGCAGCCCTTTGCCGGGTAATTACTCACATATATCAGTTTTTTAGCAACAATGAAAGGTATCACATAAGCCTCCACACAGACTAAGCATCACAAATAGGCATCACACGGGCTACACAAGAAGGTCAATGCTTACCAACCTCTAAAACTCATACTACACATCTCAGTCCAAAAGAGGGATAGTCAAACCTACCTCGAAGGCTGAAAATTCACTCGAACAACTCTAACGGAGCACTTTCTCAACCACACGGTCACTGAAATGATCCTCAACTATCAAAGATAGAAGGAGTTCATCAAAAGGAGTCCAATAATATCCACATTGATAGGACTTGAAATCAGGGATAAAATAATCCAAAAATTACTTCGAAAATAAAAAAGGGTAAAATTAGATTTTTTTTAGTTGAAAAACAAGCTCTAAAAGACGAGGAATTCGTGGTTGAAAAGCCCATTACAATCGACCAAGAAATGAGTTTCAATTCATAAAAATATCAATTTTCCAACTTAGGGGAAAAACCCCTTAAATCCATACTAAAATCATGATTTAAAGGTGTTTTGGAAGATAAGAATTGATGAAACCAACAAAGGATTGGTAGGGAAATCTTACCCACCTGAGTTTTCACAAAAATGCTCCCAAGAATCGCTTCCTCAAAGCATCAAAAAATTGAAAATGGTGGAAATGAGAAAAATGAAAAGATTAGGTTCTGTCCAAGTGAAAAATGGTCATCGTGATCACGAGTCACTAACTCTCGTGATTGTGAAGGGCACGGAGGTTCACATCGCAATCGTGAAGGCTAAGGAAAGGGCTTCATCTCGATCGCGAAGGCCACAAAGAAGATACATCGTGATTGCGAGCCTAAGGGTCGTGATCGCGAAGGTCAAAATGACATGCCTGAAAAACCAGCAACTCAACATAAGGAAAATGCCTCTGAATGGACCTTCAAAAATTATTCAGAGTATAAAAATAAACTAGACATGCTACCCTACTAAATTCAGCATTCTCAATAAACTTTCTTATTGTTAATTAATAGTTTTGTCCTTTAAGTTATAACTTATTCTTTTAAGTAGGTTTATTTTGTTGCTTTTATTGTCGTTTTTATTTTAAAAACATTATGTTGCACATCCACTATAAAAAAAAAATGTGGCAATAAGCCACGCGAAAAACCTATCTATCTATATATATCAGTTACGACACTGGCCTAATATTTATTCACGAAGTGAGAATGACTTATGACTTATTATTAGTTATTAGTTATAATACTTTTTATGTAGTTTTAAAATATATAGATTTTATTTTAATTCTTCTTTGAAATTTCATACCTAAATTTGCACTCAAACTTAAATTATTTAACTCTCAAAGTTATAAATAATCATCCCTCCCCACCTAACAAACGATCCTCAAAGATATAAAACAAATATTCCCTTTGTCCCTAATTACTTGTCCACATTTCCTTTTTTAGTTGTCCCTAATTACTTGTCCATTTTGACAAATCAAGAAAGGACAAAAAAAAATTTACCTATTATACCCTCAATTAATTACTTTGAAAAAGGTAGATCTTCTTGAAAATATTAAGTTTTTAATTCATCCACTTCATAATTAATAGGGGTAAAATGGTAAACTCACTATGCCAATTATTGATTTCTTAACAAGTGTGTCAATTCTAAAGTGGACAAGTAATTCGGGACAGAGGGCATATTTTTCAAGAAGTGTGCTTAGTTCTTAATTTACCATTATCATTAATTATAGTCATTTCTCTATTACATTTTTCAAGACACTGCATTTATTATATTCAAAGGGTGATATAGTAAAATTAACCTTCTATTTATAATTTTTAAGAAGTGTGCTAAGTCAATAGTGGATAAATATTATTGTTGAACAGAGGGAGTTTATGTCATTGCACAATATCAATGCATAAATGACATTATTCTTTCTATTTTACTCTAGAGAGTTATTAGTCTTGAAAGTATGAATTTGACTAACATCAAAAAACTAAATGATTAATTTATATTCATTTGTCAATTTAAATAATCAAAATAAATTAATGTATGTTCATTTATTGAAACTTGACTTCAAGAGAATACTAAATAATGGTGTAACGGTAAACTTACATACTCCATCCATTTCAAAATAAGTGAATTGTTGAGTCTTTTTTCATAGTTCGAGAGTTGTTCGAACTTTTTCTATTTTCCCCCTCATTTATATCTTTTAGGTGATAATTTCAAGAGAGTTATGACTCATATTTATGATTTTACTTTGAATTATTTATATTTTCAAGAATAGTTTGAGAATATCTAAAAGGGAAAAAGTGGAAAATAGTTTTTATTTTATGTCCTAAACTTGGTTTTCTTAATGGGTGTACATTGCCTAAACAATTTACTTATTTTGAAATGGAGGGAGTAGTTTCTTAAGAGATGTAAAATCTAAACGTCGTGATCTGCGTCTACACACCAGCCGAGACACAATACTCGAAACCACGAGTGGCTACAAGCTAACCTTTGGCATAACATATCAAAGCATATCATATGAAACTAATGCGGAAGCTGAAACATATGCTTAATAAGTCTTAATAAGGAAATCAACAAATTCATCACGACTGAACAACTAAGTTCTGAAATAAGTCTTTATCATTTAGACTGAAGGAAATAAGTTTACCGGGACATGACCCTAGTTACCTCAAACCAAACAACAAAGAAAGTACTAAATTTTGACTAACAACGAATCTAGAAAGTCCCCGAATGAGGAAGACTCACCAATTGCTAACTGTAACTATTGCAACCTCACTAGCCACGAGTCTGAATACGATTGCCAAAATCTACATCATAAAAGCAGTGCAGAGAAAAGTATGCATCAGTACGTGGATGTACTTAGGGGCACTACCATAATCATAAAATGACATAATGAGGATCGTAAAATAAGATTCCCAAAATCATATACCTAGTGAAAGAACTAAGGAGAAAATAGTTGGAGTTCATGTCTAAAAACTGTTCACAATCTTCCTTCAGAAGCATATCTATGAGATGAGTCTATTTCAATAGTCTTACATAATCATACTTGTAAATAACATGCTTAAAGTGAATCAAATAGAGTTAAAAGTATATCGTAAGAAAAATGCATAAACTCAGAAGTTTCTTATAATCGACATACATCATGTGAACTCCTAACGTCCATTTGCTAATCCAGTTGGAGGGGCTTCCCTATATTGACCATATCATATCTATGTGGATCCACTAGTCTGAGCCTCTCAGGGCAAAAAGGTCAATCGACAAGGCGATAAAACATAATCCTACGGTAGCATGTAGTTATGAGACTTGAATTTTCTAAATTTCATCCTTTCTGTACTAAATAGTCTTCTCAAAACAACATATATTCATATAATGCTCATAGGTATGAAAATAATTTATCTGTTTGAATCATATATGACTAAGCTCAAAAGTTATATCTAAAGTAACCTGAATTTAGGTTGAAATTCATATCATACTAGCATTCATACTCAAAAGTCATAAATGTTTTAAGGAACCATGAAAATCATGCTAAATCAGTACAGTAATATTTATGAAATATAAGTGTCACGATGAAAATATGAATTACTGAAGAATATGATAGGTTCATAAAAGCCCTAACTTTGCTTCTAAAAATCTTGAAAATCAAAATACTTAGGAATGAGAGTGAAGGGATACTTTCATTGAAGTCTTACATACATGATAGATTGAGATTTGAAAGAAGAACTTGCTTGAAAGATTTGAAACTCTAGCTTCTGTCTTGCTTATGCTGGTTTCTGAGTTTAAGAGTGTAAGAACTGAGTGCTAAGCGTGAAAAACCTTTTTGAATATGCTTAATGTCGTGGATTAGACTTGGGAAAAGTGAGAAAAGATAAAAATGTCAAAAACCTTTCATGGGGCCATCTACGATCCGTAGTTTGATCTACGGAATCCCATCCGTGAAAGTCAGGCCAAAAATAGGATCTAAAACTTCATTGTACGGGCCTAAACTACGACTCGTAGATACTTCTACGGCCCATAGATGGGTCTGTAGGAATTAGACCCGAAATATGACTTTCAGACTTTTTTCCACGGGAACAGTACGGATCGTGCTTCGATCAGTAGAAACTGACTTTGAAAATTCTGTTAAATATGTGCAATTGAAAATCTTAATTGTTATGGTATTATTAGTGTATAATATAGTATTGATAAATGTGTAATGTCATTTATTGTCATGGTTTATTCATGTTACTCTACTTTTTATAGCCTTTTAGTAATAAACTTGTGTGTGAGAAAATATTAAAGTATAAACAAAAAATTGAATTAAAATGTAAAAAGGAAAATTTTAGAAATGTCTAATCAATTTTAAAATAATAGCACCAAATTAGATGATTTTTTTCATTATATGTCGTTTTAATCATTGATTTACAAGCAATATTTTGTTATTATTATGGCATGTGGTTATTTGTGATGTTATACAATTTCCAAACTACAACAAATCATGTAAAGACCATTGAAATGAACTATTTGCAATATATCTACACGATTATGAGAAATGTTATATAGAAATCATACAACTAAAATACGATCTGTCCGAGCATAGAACTTAAACTTGACAAAAGTACATTAGAACAAAAAGAACACTTACAATGGAATTGTGCTATAGGTATTTCCCCATTGTTGATGAGTTCAAACTTATAAGCATCTCCTATCCGGAGTCCATTTTCATCTCTGAATTTTGTCCATCCGCGTATAATTCCAAAATGACTTCCAGCTCTCCCGAGCCAAACCGACCAGCATCTCTGTGCTTCATTTTTCAGAACCATCTCACAGTTTTTATTCATCAATCCATTTGACTTTGCAAAATCCAATGGAAGACACTACATAAAGTTTATTCAATTGAGTCGATTAAGTTACTGTTGTCTAAACAAACAAAAAATGACTACAACAGAAAGAGTTCAAGTCCTATGTACACTCAACAGTGTACAATTTCTTACAGCATTAGGTTAAGTTGCCTACATTAATGTATATAATTAACTTAATCATTAACTAAAATCAGTTGAAATAACTTACCAAAACTGCCTTTGTGAAGCAATAAGATTTAATGGTTGAAATAAAGCAAGGATTATGCTCATCACCAGCAGTTGAAGTAACTACTTGTGCATTGAGAAGACTCATGTTTGAGGGCTGTTCCATAATGTTGTCTGCTTATGAAGAAAAAGACATAGTAAAAGAGAATAAGACCTACTACTATGTAGTGGCGTAGCTAGAATTTTCATTACAGAAGTTCAAAATATGAAAAGTAAAACACAAAGAAGTCAAAGCGGGTTCAACATCTACTATATATACATAAAAAACAAAAAAAAATTAACTATGTATAAACAGTGTCAATGAACTCCCTTCACCCTACCTGGCTCAACACCTGCTACTATGCCTTAATCCAAACTCAAATTGTGGTCCGATATATGAATGTTCACTGAGGATGTCGCTCTATTAAGAAAAACAGAATAACAACAACTACTACTACTATGCCTTAATCCAAACTCAAATTGTGGTCCGATATATGAATGTTCACTGAGGATGTCGCTCTATTAAGAAAAACAGAATAACAACTACTACTACTACTATGCCTTAATCCAAACTCAAATTGTGGTCCGATATATATATATGAATGCTCACTGAGGGTGTCGCTCTATTGAGAAAAACAGAATAACAACAACTACTGCTACTATGCCTTAATCCAAACTCAAATTGTGGTCTGATTATATATATATATATATATGAATGCTCACTGAGGATATCGCTCTACTAAGAAAAACAGAATAACAACAACTACTACTATGCCTTAATCCAAACTCAATTGTGGTCCGATAATGAATCCTCACTAAGAATGTCGCACTATTAAAATTTTAACTATCAGCCCCCCTTATCAGTGATCAGATGACTTAGAATAGTAATTTTCAGTATAACTGGCCTTTACAGTTTTCAAGCTGCATTCTGTATATCATGAAGAACATTTTAAAAAGAGAGATTCACTTAATACATAACAACTAATATATTGATCGAAACAAGTGATATCAAATACAAATAGAAACAGTTTTAATGAAATTACGCGCACTTTTTATTTGTATTAGGTGAAAAAGGTGAAGGAAAATAGTATACACACTTTAGGAAACATATTAAAGGAAATAGATTCAATCCAAGACGTATACTTATATAAACACCGCAGAATAATACACATATGACAATGAAAAAGATCATCAAAGAAATAAGAGATTGTTTGGATGAGAAAACATGCCTTGAAACTTCTGCAATGGAGCTTCTCGATTAGTAAGTTGAAATTTCCATATTGGTGTCTCTCCATTAGTAACGACCTCAAACATTATGCGATCTCCTTTCCTTAAGCAATTATCAGCAAAGAATTTGGTCCATCCACATCCAATAATATAGGTTTGAGTTATAGAAGACCTTATCTTTAAATTCCATAACCTTTGTCTTTCATCTCTTATAATCAAATCACACTTCTTATTGATGAGACCATTTGCAATTGCGAAAAGTCGAGGAAGGTACTGACATGGTGTATAACCATTTAATGAAGAAAAAAATAACAAAAGGAATTTAGTTTACATACATTGACAATGTAAACGTTTTTATAATGCCAGTCTAGCTTATCATAGAGATTTACTTGTAATTATCTAATAATGAGTTTTGAAACTTACCAAATAGCCTCGGCGAATGCAATATTCTCTAATAATGCATTCAAAATGACCAGAAGACTTGTGATGAGTAGCAGTTTTTACATGGGAAGAAGCCTTTTTTGACGATTTGATCATGTGCCTTGGTCTTTCTGTTGCATCCTCTGGAAATTAAACATGACAATTGTACATGAGAAAATTAGCAACATTTAAATAATTTTTGTAATATAAACAAGTTGAGACTTATGCTAAGATTTAAGGGAATTAACTTGCAAAAATCATATTCAAGTATAAATCAATGGACTCTAAAGAAGATACCTTCACAAGTACAACAACAACAAATCCCACGATGTGGGTCGCGGAAGGGTAAAGTGTGCACAAATCTTACCTCTATTTCTTGGAGATAGATATCTTGAAAGACTCTCGACTCAGGTAAAACAAATCAAAGTAGTAATGAAAAAAAAACGATAGTAAAGAAAAACATGACAACTGATAATAAAGTACTGCGGAGCATATATGTAGCTGTAACATCAACAACAGGTGCGATCACCTAAACATAATAAACAACAAAGATCCGTAACATCAACAACAAGATGTGATTCTCTTCACCTGTATGGGCACCTCCTCCTCCTCCTCCTTCCTGCATATACTCTGCATATTCTCTGTCACAATGTGTTGAATCAAATATGGAAACCTCAAATTCCATATTTCCTTCATATCTAAATATCAATATATCTCCCAATTGCAAATCATATTGTTGTACAAATTCAACCCAACCCGCTTCGAATCGATGGCCATTCACCTTCATAGGCCACTTGTTACCATCCACTCTCAGTATTGCATGTTCAATCTGGTCATTTCCTTTCAGATACTTCAGAAAACCTGTAGGAATTTTCTACAGTACAACATAAACTTACCCTAATTAAATAAATACTGTAGTACTATTTGCCCCAAATAAATATCATACTAACTTAGTGTAAAAATCATGAATCCGCTACTAAATGCAGATGCAACATAAAGTAAACAAAGGAAAGATTAAAAAGAAAACAGAAAGGTTTACTCACAAGACCATTCTTGAAACCTGGCTGAATGGGTTTGAAAAAATGAGGCTTTTTTGGAGGAATTTTCATGGCACCCAAAAGTGATCCGTGTTTAGATAATATCTCAATTGGTCACTTAATTTAGGCGAGTTTACTTAGAAAACCACTCAATTTAGGGCATATTTAGAATGTCACAATATAATTAGAATTTGGTATAATGGGATGTAACTACACTCTTTCACATGTTTAGTAGACCAAGTAATTACTTAGGAAGAGAGAAATTGGATGTTAGTAATTACACTTCTCAATTTCCAAGGGAGGGTTAGGAATTGAAAAGTTTTGACCAAACTAAGCCATTATTTAAAGCAATTCACCAAAATAATAAGTTTTTCTAAAATTTTACTCCCTCCATCCCTTTTTATATGTCATTTTTTTACTTTGTACCTGCATTAAGAAATGATATAAATTTACCTTCTACCCTTGTTTAATTTTTTTGAAACTCAATTTTCAATCAATGAATATGAATTAATTTATTTTGATTAATTAATTTACCCAATGAACATGAATCATTTACTTAGCTTTTCTAAGTTGGTCAAATATATATTTTCAAAGCTAATAACTTGTAAGGGTAAAAAAGGAACAATATGATAATTTATGCATTGATTTTATGAAATCACAAGTATTATGGACCAACTATTTATAGAAAGAGATGGCATATAAAAAGGGACGGAGGGAGTACAAAAATAGTATAAACGTATTCCACAGTAACATTTAGGATATATTTTATTTTAAAAAACTTCAGTTGTGTGCTGACAGCATTAAGTTGAGAAACGTTATACGTCACTATGAGTAATGCTTTAAGTTAAAAATGTTATTGTGAGTAACGTTTTAAGCTAAAATTGCTATTGTGAGTAACGTTTTAAGCTAGAAACGTTACTATGAGTAACGTTTTACTCCTAAAACGTTACTCAAGTAACATTTCTTAAGAATCCAATCATGGGCCATCAAATCCTGCAAATTTAGAATAAGACCTAGATTT